>WNWU01010752.1:15573-35542 GCA_012654045.1 Ptyas mucosa | reverse complement strand
GCAATGTTTATTGCAGATAATGACTCAGTAAAACCAACATGCAACTTTTTTCCCTTTTAAAGGAAAACTATCAGCCTTTTTTTTTTAAATTTGATTTATATGCCGCCCTTCTCCAGAGACTCAGGGCAGCTTACAATGTGCTAAGCAATAGCCTTCATACTTTTGTATATTTATACAAAGTCAGCTTATTGCCCCCACAAACTGGGTCCTCAATTTACCTACCTTAGAAAGGATGGAAGGCTGAGTCAACCTTGAGCCTGGTGAGATTCGAACCTGCAATAATTGCAGGCAGCTGGTGTTAATAACAGGGTGCTTTAGACCACTGTACTACCAAGGCCTTTAACCAATAACATTGGCAGAAGAAAAGTCTCTGCTCACGCCTGCGCGGACATAATAGCTATCATGTCTCCCCTAGTCCTTCTCTTCATTAAACTAGACATACCCAGTTCCTGCAACCGTTCTTCATATGTTTTAGCCTCCAGTCCCCTAATCATCTTTGTTGCTCTTCTCTGCACTCTTTCTAGAGTCTCAACATCTTTTTTACATCGTGGCGACCAAAACTGTATGCAATATTCCGAGTGTGGCCTTACCAAGGCATTATAAAGTGGTATTAACACTTCACGTGATCTTGATTCTATCCTTCTGTTTATGCAGCCCAGAACTCTGTTGGCTTTTTTGGCAGCTGCTGCACACTGCTGGCTCATATCTAAATGGTTGTCCACTAGGACTCCAAGATCCCTCTCACAGTTACTACTATTGAGTAAGGTACCACATATATGGTACCTGTGCATTTTGTTTTCCTTCCCTAAATGTAGAACCTTGCTTTTTTCACTGTTGAATTTCATTTTATTAGATAGCACCCAATGTTCAAGTCTGTCAAGATCCTTCTGTATCTTGAGCCTATCTTCTGGAGTGTTGGCTATCCTGCCAGCTTGGTCTCATCTGCAAATTTGATGAGTTCCCCATCTGTCCCCTCGTCCAAGTCATTGATGAAGATGTTGAAGAGCACTGGGCCTAAAACAGAGCCCTGGGGTACTCCACTGCATACTTCCCTCCATGTAGATGCAGTTCCATTGAGGACTACACGTTGAGTGCGGTTGGTCAGCCAGTTACGAATCCATCTGGTGGTGATGCTGTCTAATCTACATTTTTCTACTTTATCTAGTAGTAGGTTATGGTCTTTATATACTTTATCAAATGCTTTACTGAAGTCCAAGTAAATTATATCGACAGCATTCCTCTGGTCCACTAATTTTGTCACTTTGTCAAAGAATGCAATAAGATTAGTCTGGCATGATCTGTTTTTGACAAACCCATGTTGGCTTTTGGTTATTACTTGGTTTGCTTCTAGGTGTTCGGTGATTCATTGTTTGATTATCTTTTCCAGATTTAATTAATTCCTATCCATTTCTGGCATTTTTCAGATGCTGTGTCCTAAGTGAAGTTTTCTTTTCCTCTTTCCTAAGTAAAAAGGATGTCTAAGAGAAAGCAAATGTTTATGAGTTCACAACTCCAGTTTCTCCCCTTTGGCCAGCTTAGGTCCTTAATAAATATAACAATAAAATAATGAATCAGTCAAAACAGATAAGTTCATGGCATTTGCATATCATCCAGAGACGTATACATTAAATTTTTAAATAATAGTTAACATTTCCTTTAAAAATGAATAGATCAAAAACATCACCATCAAAGGAAATATCATATAGTTTCTTTCAATGAAAAAGTCCGTCTTTTGTCTTCTGGAGCAAGGAGGGAGGGAGGATTGTTATATCTCCTTCCTACAAGACAGATATTCAAATGAAGAGTAATGGATTGTTGGGAGAAATATCCATCTGGTTCAGTTCCAAGCCAGGAGAAAGGCACTGGAGACAAAATGGAGGCTGGAGGCTGATTGGAAAGAGGGTCCATTTATTGATGAAGCAGAACCACCAAGCATGTGTGATTCTGGGTAGCTGACCACATGGAGTTGAGAGTGGGTGGCTTTTATACCTTCTCTTGGGCTTTGCACTTGAACTTCCTGTTCCTATGCAAGAACATGCATTCTATTGGCTGTTGTCAGACTCCCATGGTGCCATGTAGGGGTTATGTTTCTCTGAGCTAAGTTTGGTTGAAGTTTCTGAGGGTGATGCAATGAAGAGGCTTGTGTTCTGAAAGGGTGTTGGGCAATTCCTATTGTGTCTTGATGGCTTTCCTCCTCCTTTGGCTCTTGGGTGAGGGTATTTGCTTATGAATAGAGTTATCTACTTCTTTATCTCTTAAGTGCTGACATCTGCTGAAGGCTATTAAGAAAGGTGGGGGCTGCTTTCTCCATCTAAAAAAACATGTTTCTCCATTTCTCATCCAGGGAAATATAATCTGCCTTTTTAATATTCCTCAAAATATTTCATTCTTCTAGGGGAGGGGTAGCTTCCCACAATCCCCCCTTTGGGCCATAAAAGTGTGGGTTGCACACTTTTTCTGGCCCAAGATTAGGAATTGATCTGATCAGGGAGACTTGATTATTTTAATTTTTTCCTGATGCAAAGGGGAAGGCATTGATAGAGGCAATAGAAAAGGATTCCTTCAGTGGCTCCCAAAAGGAGAGCTTTCAACCTATGAACGTCTAGCAGCCAGGGCAAAAGTTCTGGAAAGAAATTTACAGTATTCAAATTTCCTGTGCCAATTATTTTCAGATGTTTGATGTTACAGTTGACTCCATCACTGACTATTGGGGGCGAGTCTTTGGCCCCCACGGAAAGGGCTCGCAATCTGGGAGTCCTCCTGGATAGGCAGCTGTCCTTGGAGGATCATCTGACGGCTGTGACCAGGGGGACCTTTTGTCAGGTTTGCCTGATTCGCCAGTTGCGGCCCTTTCTTGATCGGGATTCCCTGTGCACAGTCACTCATGCCCTTGTCACCTCTCGCCTTGACTACTGTAACGCTCTCTACATGGGGCTCCCCTTGAGGAGCACCCGGAGGCTTCAACTGGTCCAGAATGCGGCCGCGCGGGTAGTGACGGGAGCAACATGGCGCTCCCATGTAACACCGCTCCTGCGCGAGCTGCACTGGCTCTCGGTGGTCTTCCGGGTGCGCTTCAAGGTGTTGGTTATCACCTTTAAAGCGCTCCATGGCATAGGGCCTAGTTATCTGCGAGACCGCCTACTGCCACAAATGACCTCCCACCGACCCGTGCGCTCCCACAGAGAGGGCCTCCTCAGGGTGCCATCAGCCAAACAATGTAGGCTGGTGACCCCCAGGGGGAGAGCCTTCTCTGTGGGGGCACCTACCCTCTGGAACCAGCTGCCCCCTGAGATAAGGAGATCTCAAGACCTCAGTGCCTTCCGCCGTGCCCTTAAAACCTACTTTTTTCAACAAGCCGGGCTGGCTTAGGAAGAAATTTTAGACGTTTTTTAAATTGGTTTGTTAGTTTTAAAATTGGAGCCAAATTTATATGTATTTTAATTCTTAATATTTGTATTGTATGTTTTTAATTCTGGCTGTTCACCGCCCTGAGTCCTCAGGGAGAAGGGCGGTATATAAATTTTAAATAAATAAATAAATAAATAAATACTTTCTGTGAGCTTCCAGTCAGATTTGAAGCAAGCACAAGCCCCAAAATTCTTTACAGCCATGGTTTTGCCTTAGGGACAGCAAGGCTGTCCAACCTTTGCAATTTTAAGCTCTGTGGACTTCAACTCCCAGAAATCGCCAGCCAGCCTTTAGGATTAGGGATTAAGGGGTTTCATAGGATGGGTTTTAGCAGGTGTAAAGCAGATGGGTCAGTTTTGAACAAACTACTTAATGAGTTGTGATGAAAAATGCTGCATTACAGAGTATCCCGGATTTTCTGGTATTTATTTTCACCTCCCCATACAAAGACTGAAAATTAATATCAACCCCTTTCTTTTCACTTGCTGCTTTTCTCATGCTTTTCTTGTAAATGGAATAAAACACAATCCCTTATTCTGACCACAGTGTTTCTAATTTGGGGGAAGATGCTTTGTGTTTAAATCCAACAGGATTTGAACCGGCTGCAGTCAGTGTGGCTTTTCTTGGGGCAGGGGATGCTGATCAGGCTGAAATGCACATGGACAAAGATATTACAATATGAAGCCAGAGACCTTTGCAGCTCCTGAGGACTTTGCACTACTCCTTTTCAAAGGCCTGAGATGTGCCACAAAGTGCTTGGCAATTTAGAAAGCTCAACTTGGGGGTTTGAAAAAGCCTTCAGGCTCTGAGGTGTTATACCCAAGGGACAACCTGAGGAAAAGCAGTGGTGGAAGACTAGATTTGGAGCTCTGAGCTACAAGATAAACAGGTATAATATCTCACTCACTAGAGCAGGAGACAGCCTTGGGAGGCTTGGTGAGTGAGGTGAGGCCATCACTGAGAAGAGCAAACTTTCCCCAGGGGGGTGGGGAAAGGGAAAAGTGTAACACAAAAACTATAGGCTGTCTTTGACTTAACTTGAGACTGGAATTACAGTCATACATTTTGCTAGTTGTTAAATGGGTCATCACATGACCCACCTGAATTTACAATATTTTTTTCGGCCTGTCCGTATTTTTGCCAGGAATCTAAATAAATGCCAGGGGGGGGGGGGGGGGGTTGCAAAAAACTTGGTAAATTTAAGTCATGTAAGCACGGGAAGCTGAAAATGGCCATATAATGCAAGATGGCTGCCAAATACCCAAAATGTAATCACTGCAGGATGGGGTGGGGCCCCAGCTACTGGAACTTTGAATATGGGTTATAAGTACCTGGGGGAGGGGGAGGGTCTGTAGTAATTTTGGTTGCTAAGAGACTGGTCATAAATCAAGGACAATGTCAGGTGTGCTTCCTTCAAAGTCCAGGAAAGAAAGACCCAGACTCCATTGTTTATAGAGAAAGGTACTTTTACTAGAAAATGAAGTGAACGCAACCAAGGAAAGCTGAAACTAAAAGCAATAGGCGCGAAAAGTGCATATAGAAAGCATCCCCTCCTGCTGTTCATCGTAAATCATCCAATCCAAAGGTCTCTCAGGGGTCAGGTGGAAGCACGTTTGGCAGCGTCATCAATCAGGAATGCCACAACAGTTGCCCGATACCAACTTCAAAGATGCAGTTTCATTTCTTTTCAAGTTTCGTTTCTCTCCTCCAGCTCGCTTCCCTCCCATGGTCCCTAGCTCTCCCCCCTCCCATTACTATGGCAGCCAAAGCAGAAAAGGCGGAGGCTGACATTCGTCCCCTCTGCAGAAAAGACGTTAGTCCTAAGCAGGGAAAGAGAAAACAACACAACACAGAAATCAGGGTTTATCAGGATATTTGGTGTGAAGCAACTGTACTTTCCTTGGCGCCCGAACATCACGTTTATTCACCCATTCAGCTTGAGATAATGAAAAATGTTTCCAGGCCACCATGTATTGCACTTTACCGTGGTGCTTTCTAGAGTCTAAGATCTCTTTAACCTCAAAATGTTGTTCCCCTTCTATCAGAATGGGGACCGGAGGAGAATCCTGGTCCGGACACAAAGGGGACGAGTGTTCTGGTTTCAGCAAGCTAACATGAAACACAGGGTGGATTCGTCTCAAAGTTTTTGGCAATTCCAATTCAACTGAGACTGGGTTAATGAGCCTAGTGATTGGGAAAGGACCCACATATTTGGGTCCGAGCTTTTTTGATTTCTGGGAAGTCTGTAGATATCTGGTGGAAAGGTAAACCCTATCACCCACTTTGTATACGTGTGCCAGGCACCGTTTTCTGTCAGCTTGGACTTTATGAGCTCAGTGTGTGTCATCTAAAGCTTTACGAGTTCCCTCTGCGCATGCTCCAAGATGGCGACCTGGCTCTAGGGCTCGCTGCAGTGGAGAAGGGTATTATGGGCTTGTGAGGGCTCCGGGGGTCGTTTTGACCATCTATGACCCCCTGCCCAGCAAGCGTTGCTTGAGGCCAGCTGACTGAGAGCTTTTTATGCTCTCTAAGGGTGCCGACAACAACGTGGCACCGATGCTCCGAAGAACAGCTGTTCTGCGGCCGCCGCAAGGAGGGCGGCGCCCACGGCCGCTGTGAGAAGGGCGGCATTCGCGGCCTTCAACCGCCGCGGTCTATGGGCGAAGGAGGCAAGGAAACGGCCGGCTTCAGGTCCAGATGGCTGGAGCGGCGGCTGCTGTGGGGACGCTGGCGTTGTTGCGGACTGCATTCCCTCTTTCCCCCCCGCGTCGGAGTAGTGGAGTTGGACGTTGGGGGGAAGAAAAGCGGGCGTCAAAGGAGGTGAGGATCAACTGAAGACGTGGCTGTTTGGCGATGCCCGCGATGTGGCCAGCGCCTCCACCGACGCCGTTGCAGCTGCCAGCTGTTGGGATGGTTGGAGTCATGTAGCCGAGAAAGAACTTGAAGTGGGAGCCTCCATCGTGGAATTTTAATCTCGGGAACTTCGGGCCACCATAGGGCTTTGGGAGAATTCCCAAACTTAGTTCCTATGGTGAGGCCTCCTTTATAACCACCTTGGGGGGGCCAAGACTGGGCATGGACAGGGAGGTTGGAAGACCTGGGGGGGTTAATGAGGGTTGAGAGGTTACTGTGTAACTTCGGACAAACCCTCCCCCACTCCCCAGCTGGGCCATGATTAGGCCCTATGATTACCATGCCTACTTAGCCGGCTTCTGCTTGATGGAGGGGGTCCCCACCTATTTTCCACCTATTTGTTTGCCTGTATTATCCATCTATACGCTGCCTGTATGAACACTGTAGACAGCCTATTTTCCATCTGGAGACTTTGGACCTGGCTCTGTTTGTTATCCAGCACGCTGGCTGTATGGAAAACGGCAGTTTACGGGAGGACGAATGGAGCCGGTTTCTATCATTGTTTCACCACCGATGGGATGTACTATCTGCCCCATGGCCAGTTGGCCAACCAACGTGAGAGGCTGGTTGGAGGACTACCCCTGAGTTGGTTGGAGCATTGGACTCCGCCACTGTCATGAGAGGACAGTGGAGATTATCCCGTTTATGGACAACCTGCCTGTTTCTTCTTAGGACATGTTTGGACTATCATAGTTCAGCCCTTGGCCATACCTTATCACTACCTCTGAGCTTTAGATGTATTTAAGGTCACAGTTCTTTGCATTGCGAGATTCCCCCCTCTCGCAAGCCTGGCCCTCCACGTTATCAAGGGCCTACCTCAATGACGGGTTTTGGGACCCAGAGAGGTGGCATTTTGCGAAGAGGGGGTTGAGGGGATTTTTAGCTAAATTTATGGTTAAACTTTTAAGGGGTTCTAGGGTGGGGGAGGGCAAAATTGGAAATAGGGTTGTGGGTTTGGGGGAAAACCCACTAAGGGGAGGGTCAGGCCTGGCCATGATGCGCAGTAAGGGGGGTGGGGGATCCGGGGGAAACAGGGGGGTCGAGCTTGTCCAGATTGCGCTTTTACCATCGGTACTGTGAGTGGGAGGGGTAGATATGGCGGGAGCAGGGGGCCATATCATGTTAAGGGGGCACGCACCCGCTGTCTTCGAGCGGTAGTGTGCTCCGGCCCCCAAGGCTCCACTCGTTTTCCAGGTTGCACAGACCCTCAGGGCCCGGGCCTTCGACTGATGTTGTGCAACGCCAGGTCTGCAGTAAATAAAGCCCCCCTCATCTGTGATCTTATTCAGGAGTGGGGAGCGGACCTGGTGGGCATTACGGAGACCTGGTTGGGCCCGGAGGGAGGGGTCCCTCTGGTAGAAATGTGCCCACCAGGCTTCCATGCATTCTATCAGCCGAGGTCACAGGGGAGGGGCGGGGGAGTAGCGGTTATTATTAAACAAGGTCTGAGACCAAGGGAGGCCACTGTCCCTCAGACGGCCGGCTGTGAATCCCTCCTTGTGAAATGGGGCCACGGGGTTCAGATGGGTTTGCTGATCATGTACCTGGCTCCCTGCCACGTGGCAACAGCCTTGCCCGAGCTGCTCAACGTCATTGCCGCGGTGGCGGTTGATACCCCCAGGCTTATGGTCATGGGGGATTTCAACCTGCCGTCTGTGGGTGAGACGTCTGAGGTGGCTCGGAAGTTCATGGCTTCCATGACAGCTATGGACCTGAACCAGTTAATTCATGGCCCTACCCACACGGGGGGGGGGGGAAACACGCTGGATCTGATTTTTGTCTCTGGACAGTGGTTGAGTGATCTTGAGACAGGGGATATAGTTACCGAGCCCTTGTCATGGTCCAATCACTCTCTCCTTCGTCTCGACCTTCGAACCGCTGCACCACGCCGCAGGGAGGTGGAGCCGGTAAGTTGGTTCTGCCCCAGGTGCCTGATGGAACCCGATAGGTTCCAGATGGAGCTTGGGCCATTTCCTGAGGCTCTGGCACACGCCTCGACTGGAGACCTAGTGGCCGCATGGGATAGGGCGGCCGCTGGAGCTCTGGATCGGGTCGTGCCTTTGCGGCCTCTGACCCGGCGCCGATCTCAATTGGCTCCTTAGTTCTCCGAGGAGCTGAGGGAGTTGAAGCACCGGAAAAGATGCCTAGAGGGTAGTTGGAGGGCCAGTCTTTCTGAATTGGACCGGATACTAGTAAGATCCCATATTAGGAATTACTTAGTGGCGATAAAAGCAGCGAAATGTAGTTATTTTGCTGCTCTTATTGCATCATCAGATAATCGCCCGGCCGCCCTCTTCAGGGTGACCCGCTCCCTGCTCCACCAGGAAGCACGGGAGGATCCCTTGGAGGGTAGAGCCGAGGATTTTGTTCAGTATCTGCATGACAAAATCACTCAGATTCGGGACGATCTGGACTCTGACTGGGTAGTTCCAGGGGGAGGGACTGGGGCAGGTCTTGTGAATGTTATCTGGGATGAGTTTGATCCTGTGACCCCTGAGGATGTGGACAGGATTTTGGGCAGACTGAACGCAACCACTTGTTTGTTGGACCCGTGTCCTTCCTGGTTAGTGCTGGTTTCCCGGGAGGTGACACGAGGCTGGCTCCAGGGGATTACAAATGCTTCGCTGGGTGAGGGTGACTTTCCCGCCGCCTTGAAAGAGGCGGTGGTGAGGCCTCTCCTCAAGAAGACTTCCCTGGCCCTGGCAATGTTGGTAAATTATCGTCCGGTCTCCAACCTCCGTTTTGTGGTGAACGTTGTTGAGAGTGTGGTTGCGCAACAGTTCCCCCGGCACCTGGATGAAACGATGTATCTGGAGCCTTCCCAGTCGGGCTTCAGACCCGGGTACAGCACAGAAACGGCATTGGTCACATTGGTTGATGATCTCTGGAGGGCTCGGGACAGGGGGTACTCCTCTGTCCTGGTCCTATTAGATCTCTCAGCAGCTTTTGATACCATCGACCATGGTATCATGCTGCACCAGTTGGAAGAGTTAGGGGTGGGAGGCACTGTGTTGCAGTGGTTCTCCTCCTTTCTCTCTGACCGGTGGCAGTCTGTGTTGACAGGGGGGCAGAGGTTGAGCCCGAGGCCCCTCATATGCGGGGTGCCACAAGGGTCGGTCCTCTCGCCCCTCCTGTTCAAAATTTATGTGAAGCCGCTGGGCGAGATCATCTGTGGTTTTGGGGTGAGATACCATCAGTACACTGATGACACCCAGCTGTACATCTCCACCCCAGTCCACCCCAACGATGCCCTTGAAGTGATGTCCCGGTGCCTGGAGGCCGTGCGGATCTGAATGGGGAGGAATAGGCTCAGGCTCAACCCATCCAAGACCGAGTGGCTGTGGTTTCCGACGTCCCGATATAGTCAGTTGGTGCCATCACTGACTATTGGGGGCGAATCATTGGCCCCCACGGAGAGGGTACACAACTTGGGCGTCCTCCTGGATTCACGGCTGTCTTTAGAAGAGCACTTGACAGCCGTGACCGGGAGGACTTTTTATCAGGTTCGCCTGATTCGCCAGTTGCGTCCCTTTCTAGATCGGGACTCCTTACGCACAGTCACTCATGCCCTTGTCACCTCACGTCTGGACTACTGTAGCGCTCTCTACATGGGGCTCCCCTTGAGGAGCACTCGGAGGCTCCAACTGGTGCAGAGTGCGGCCGCGCGGGTGGTTATGGGAACGACCGGGCGTTCCCATGTAACACCTCTCCTGCGCGAGCTGCAATGGCTCCCGGTGGTCTTCCGAGTGCGCTTCAAGGTTTTGGTTATCACCTTTAGAGCGCTCCATGGCTTAGGACCTGGTTATCTACGGGACCGCCTGCTACCACCAATAGCCTCCCACCGGCCAGTACGCTCCCATAGAGAGGGGCTCCTCCGGGTGCCGTCGGCCAAACAATGTCGACTGGCAGCCCCCAGGGGGAGAGCCTTCTCTGTGGGGGCACCTACGATCTGGAACGAGCTCCCCCCGGAGATACGGACGATCCCGGATCTGCGCACCTTCCATCGCGCACTTAAGATTTTTCTATTTCATCAAGATGGCCGGCCTAAATCTTTTCCCCTGTTAAATGTAAATTTTAATTTGTTTTAAATTATTGGGTATTTTAAATTTGTCTCAGCCAAATTATTTAATTCGTTTTTATTCTATCTTAAATTTTTGTATGTATGTGTTTTTTATTCTGTGGCTATTCACTGCCCTGAGTCCTTCGGGAGAAGGGCGGTATATAAATTTAATAAAAACAAAAACAAAAACGAGTTACTGCCCAAATAACCATGCACCCCTCACTGTCTGGTAGGTCAACAATAAAATCCATGGATATCTCCTTCCAAGTGGCATTCGGCCTTGCCACACTCTGAAGTAAACCAGGAGGCTTTCCCGGAGGTCTCTTAGCTGAGGCACACACTGGACAGCTAGCTACATATGCCTCTATGTCTTTTTTGAGTGCAGGCCACCAAAATTGTCTTTTAACAAGATGTAAAGTTTTAACAAATCCAAAGTGCTCCACCGCCTTGGCGTCATGAGTGTACTGCAACACTGTTACTCTTAAACTGGCAGGAACATACAGTTTGGCCCCAATCCAAGCTAGTTCATCACGGAGGGTACATTCATTTGAGTGGTTTTGAAACCACTCGTCAGTTTTCAGGGCTTCTCGTAGTTTCTGAAGTAAATCGCCCAAGAGGCCTGGATCGGTCTTTTTCTGTGCCCTGGTAGTCACTGGTGCTCCTAGGTGTGTCAAAGGGATGATGGGCTGAGCCACTTCCTTCTTGATGCTGTTGTATAGAGGAAATCTGGAAAGTGCATCCGCCATGAAGTTCTTTCCACCAGGAAGGTAGCGTAGAGTGAAATTAAACCGGTTGAAGTGCTAGGCCCAACGAACCTGTTTTGGTGACAATTTACGTGGTGTTTTCATTGCCTCTAGGTTTTTATGGTCAGTCCAAACCTCAAACGGATGTTTTGCTCCTTCAAGGAATTGTCTCCACGTTAACAACGCCCACCGCACTGCAAAAGCTTCCTTTTCCCATATGGCCCATCTTCTTTCGGTTTCTGACAGTTTGCGGGACATGTAAGCACAGGGTTGTAAATTCCCTTCTGCGTTATTTTGTAGAAGTACTGCTCCCACGGCCACATCGCTTGCGTCAGCCTGTACTACAAAAGGTTCTTCCATGTTCGGATGTTTGAGGACTGGTTCAGCAGCAAACAACCGTTTCAACTTTTCGAATGCCGCCTGACAGTCCATAGTCCATTCAAGGGGCCATGAGGGCTTTGGTTTTACTTCACCTTTTGTTTTCAAAAGATTTGTTATTGGCAGCGCAATCTTTGCAAACGAAGGGATAAACTGTCTATAGAAGTTAGCAAATCCCAGGAAACTCTGTAGTTGTTTGCGGGTGTGTGGTGCGGCCCATTCCAATACAGCTCGAACCTTCCCAGGGTCCATCTCTATGCCCTCATGCGATATGCGATACCCAAGATAGTCAATTTTGCTTTGGTGGAACTCGCACTTAGAAAGTTTGGCATATAGTTCAGCAGCCCTGAGTTTTTTCAGGACAGTTCGCACCAATTTCACATGATCGTCCATGTTCTTGGAGTAGATAAGAATGTCACCCAAGTAGACCAGCACCCCCTTATACAGGTGCTCATGCAGTACTTCGTTAATCAATTGCATGAATACAGCAGGGGCTCCCTGTAACCCAAAAAGGAGTACTCTAAATTGGAAGCATCCCAGAGGGCAATTAAATGCTGTTTTCCATTCATCCCCCTCCTTAATTCTCACTCTGTAGTATGCCTCTCGTAAGTCAAGTTTGGTGAAGATTTTTCCCTTTCCTAAGTGCGCTAGCATGTCTTTCATGAGCAGTAGGGGGTAAACGTTTTCCATGCAAATGGCGTTGAGGTTCCTATAATCAACTACTAAACGAAAGGAGCCATCTTTCTTTTCCCAGAACAATACCGACGCCGCCACCCTTGGTCTGGCTGGTTGGATAAACCCCCGCTCTAGGTTTTTATCAATGAAGTTTCACAACTCCCCTAGTTCTCGGGGGGTCATGGGGTAGATTTTAGGCTTAGGGAGCTTCACCCCGGGGAGTATTTCAATGGTACAGTCCATAGCTCTGTGGGGAGGTAGCACATCTGAGGCCCTTTCACTAAAAACTTCACGGAGATCCCAGTATTCCTTTGGAATCTTCTCCTCCCCTTCGATGTGGCCTATTGCCACTTCCGCCCTTTCGGGTTTTATTCTGTCCTCCAGGGGGGCTTCTTCCCTCTCTAATCTCAGTTTTCTGGTGCGAATACGCAAGACCCCCATCTTCCAGTTCACCCGTGGTTTCCATCTGCGGAGCCAGGGCAGTCCAAGTATGAGGGGTCGTTCCATGCCAGGGGCCACAATAAATCTGAGAGTCTCTATGTGATCCCCCAACTGCATTTCAATGGGTTCAGTCATAAAGCTGGCTGGGCCCCCTCCTGCAAACGATCCGTCCAACTGTCAGAACGCAATGGGTGTTTTTAATGTTTTTAGCCTCAAGCCCATTTTCTCCACCACCTTCGGGGTTTCGGGGAGCAAACTCAACGACTTCTCCTTTCAGGGTGGTTGCACGAGCTTTTGCGGGTGCTTTGTCAGCCTTCTTGGGTTCCGAGCCGGTAGATTTTGGCACTGGCTTGGAGAAGCATTCAGCGGCTCGATGGCCTTCCTTTCCACATTTGAAGCATGTGGGGGGGACCTACGCCACACACTTGACCGAGCCAGTGAGGCTGGAGCTAACAGATCACTGGGAAATGATTCGGTTCATAATAGCCCCCAAAATGACAGATCCAGTCATACTGGGACTCTTGTGGCTAGACAAGTGGGGCCCAATCATTTGGTGGCAAGAGGGAACCCGCAGGCTGAGGATTGCAAAGGGCCCCCAACCCCTGCCTCTCCAACCAGGGGAGATGCCCCCCATGCAGGAGCCCCAATCTTTCCCACCACAGCAAAGGAAGAAACCGCCAATACAAGGGCCCCTCCCTGAGGGTACAACAGAGCAACTGGCGGCCGCATCCAACAGCTCCCACGACACAGAACAGATCCCAGAGGAGTACCAAGACCTTGCAGAGGTGTTTAGCGAGGCCAAGTGTGACGTTCTACCCCCCCACCGCGAGGCCGATTGCGCCATTGAGATCATCCCTGGAGTGAAACTACCTAAGCCTAAACTATATGCCATGACGCCCCACGATATGCAAGAAATGCGGAACTACATAGACAAGAACCTACAAAGGGGTTTCATTGAGCCAGCTAAACCACGGGTCATGGCACCGGTCCTTTTTAAAGAGAAGAAAGATAGCTCTATGCCTTTAATGGTTGATTTTAGAGGTATCAACGCCGTCTGCGTACACAACTTATATCCCCTTCCCGTCATGAAAGACATGCTAGCCCACCTGGCCAAAGGAAAAGTTTTCACCAAACTAGACCTCTGAGAAGCCTACTACCGAATATGCAGCAGGGAAGGAGATGAGTGGAAAACAGCATTCAACTGCCCCCTAGGAAGTTTCCAATTTAAGGTGATGCCTTTTGTATTGCAGGGAGCCCCAGCGGTGTTCATGCAACTGATAAATGAAGTCCTACATGAGCACCTCTACAAAGGGGTTCTCGTCTACCTGAACGATATTCTCATTTACACGGAAACCGTAGATGAACACTTACCCCTTGTCCGCCAAGTATTGGAGAAACTGCTGAGGGCGAACCTGTATGTCAAACTGTCAAAATGCGAGTTCCACCAATCACGCCTAGACTACTTAGGTTACCAAATATCAAACGAGGGGGTGGAGATGGACCCAGCCAAAGTACAATCAGTTCTACAATGGCAACCCCCTCGCACCCACAGACAACTGCAAAACTTCTTAGGGTTTACGAACGTCTACAGACAATTCATCCCCTCATTTGCAAGAATTGCCAAAAATCTGGCAGACCTCCTAAAGACAGGGAGTCCGGCAACGAAGCCCCGCCCAGGACAACCCCTACAGTGGGACCTGACCTGCCAACGGGCATTTGAAGCACTGAAAGAGATGTTTGCAAAAGAACCTGTCTTAAAGCATCCTGACCCCGAACAGCCCTTCGTCATCCAAGCAGATTCCAGTGATGTGGCTGAAGGGGCCGTGCTGCTCCAAAAGAACGGCCAAGGGAGCCTACAACTTTGTGCCTACACCTCCCGAAAGCTCACCGACACAGAGAGGCGATGGGCGGTGTGGGAGAAGGAAGCGTTCACGTTGAGATGGGTGCTGCTGACCTGGCAACACCTACTAGAGGGAGGCCAGAGACTGTTCAAAGTTTGGACTGATCACAAGAATCTGGAGGCCCTTAGAACCCCATGGAAGTTTTCTCCCAGGCAAGTCCACTGGGCGCAATACTTCAATCGTTTCAACTTCGAGCTTAAGCACATCCCAGGGGGGAAGAACTTCCTGGCCGATGCCCTCTCCCGGATGCCCCAATATAACAGTGAGCGGGAGCAGGTAGTGAACGCCATCATCCCCTCTACCCAGGTCGTGGGTCAGGTGGTCACCAGATGGCAACGGCGCGACCAGCAGGACCAACTTGCAAGCGACATAACGACAAGGCTCAAAACTGAAACAGTGGTGGACCCATGGTTCCGAGACAATCAACATCTCTTGACAACAAGGGATGACCTAGCATGGAAGGGGACAAAGCTCTATGTCCCACAGACCCTACTCACCCTGATCCTCAAGAGGAGCCACGACGTTAAACCAGCGGGACATTTCGGTTTCCTAAAGACTCTGCACTTAGTACGAAGACAGTTCTGGTGGCCCCACATGAGAAAGGACGTAGACAGTTATGTAAAGAGTTGTACCATTTGTGCCACGATGAAGAGACGACCAGGATGCCCTCCCAGACTGTTGCAACCAGTAGCTGAACCGACAAGACCATGGGAGGAGATTGCGATGGACTTCATAGTAGAACTACCGAGGAGTGGTGGAAATACAGTGATCTGGACTGTAATAGACTTATTCTCCAAACAGGCACACTTCATTCCTTGCAGCGGGCTGCCCTCAGCCCCCCAATTATCCAAACTGTTCCTGAAACACATCTACCGCCTGCATGGAGTCCCCAGAAGAATCATCTCCGACTGAGGGGTCCAGTTCACCGCAAAATTCTGGAGGGAGTTCCTACGATCCATAGGTTCATCCCAAGGCCTCAGCTCAGTGTTTCACCCAAGTACCAATGGGGGGGTGGAGAGACTGAATGCCATGATAGAGCAATACTTAAGATGCTACGTCGATTACCAACAGTCCAATTGGGCAGACCTCCTATCTTTTGCAGAGGTCGCGTATAATAATGCTGTCCAAAGTAGCACGCGATTAACCCCCTTTAAAATAGTGAGTGGTATGGACTTCGTCCCCATGCCAGAGTACCCGAGGGAGCCCCCTTCATCAGTCAGTTTGAACGACTGGATGGAAATGTTGAGAGAAACCTGGGAGAACGTTAAGAGGGCGTTGGCCAAGGCGGCACAATCCTATAAGAAACAAGCAGACAAGCATCGAACTCCCCAAAGGCCATTCCGAGTAGGCGAGAAAGTCTACCTCTCCACCAAGTATTTGAGACTCAGACTCCCAAGTAAAAAATTGGGTCCGAAATTTATAGGATCGTTCCCTATAGTAAAAATAATCAACCCGGTCACAGTACAACTGCAGTTTCCCCGGCTACTAAGGAAGATACACCCCGTTTTCCACAGCAGCCTCCTGAAGCCTGTAGTGGGGTCAACTTTAAGGCCAACACCATGTGACCCCCCCAGTCCCCTGGTCGTTGGGGGCCAAACTCACTATGAGGTACAGCGAATTCTCGATTCAAGATGGCACGGGGGGGCCTCCAATACTTAATTAAATGGAAGGGTTACCCATTATCAGAGGCTTCCTGGGTGAAGAGCACTAACATCCAAGCTGACTGCCTTATAGCCAAATTCCATACAGATCACCCGGGCAAGCCGGGAGGGGGGGACACACCCTCGGATGGGATAACGGGTATTACCTTCTTGTTTTCCCCTAGGGAAAAAGGGAAGGGGGAGGGGCCGGATGTCAGCACCCCAAGTTTCATTCGTCCCAGTGCTGACATGAAGGGGGAAAAAAAGAAAAGGAGAGAGAAGAAACAGTTTGACCTTTCACACAGTTACTACCCGGCAGATAATATCACCTAGGAGATGGGATGGGAGGGGGACATTCCTGTGAGGTGAAGTAGTGAGAGTGACTTGGAAGATGGCCAATGAGACGCTGAGAATTGAGGGACGGAAAGGGAAGGGTTTGGGGGTTAGCTGGTCAGTACTGGCACCGATGGAGTCGGGACCAGACATGTTTGTTCTAATAAATGAAAGATTTCATCAAAGACTATTTGTTTGGAAAATGTGATTTATTTAAGACAACGTCGGAACCTGACACAAAGACTTTAGCATAGTCAATGAAGCAGAAGTAGATGTTTTTCTGGATCTCCCTAGCTTTCTCCATGATCCTGCATATGTTGGCAATTTGATCTCTAGTTCCTCTGCCTCTTCGAAATCCTGCCTGTACTCCTGGTAGTTCTCGATCCACATACTGCTGGAGCCTAGCTTGTAGGATTTTAAGCATAACCTTACTAGCATGTGAAATGAGTGAAATAGTGCAATAGTTTGAACATTCTTTGGCACTGCCTTTCTTTGGAATTGGAATGTAAACTGACCTTTTCCAATCCTGTGGCCACTGTTGAGTTTTCCAAATTTGCTGGCAAATTGAGTGTAGCACTTTTACTGCATCGTCTTTTAAGATTTTGAATAGCTCAGCTGGAATACTGTCTCCTTCACTAGCTTTGTTGTTGCTCAGATTTCCTAAGGCCCATTTGACTTCACATTCTAGGATGTCTGGCTCGAGGTCAGTGACCACCCCATCGTGGTTATCAGGGATGTTAAGCTCATTCTTGTATAGTTCTTCTGTGTAATTTTGCCACCTCTTCTTGATCTCTTCTGCCTCTGTTAGGTCCCTGACATTTTGGTCCTTTATCATGCCCATCTTTGCATGAAACGTTCCCTTCATATCTCCAATTTTCTTGAAGAGATCCCTATTCTATTGTTTTCTTCTATTTCTTTGCACTGTTCATTTAAGAAGGTATTCTTATCTCTTCTAGCTATTCTCTATTCTCTGGAATTCTGCGTTCAACTGGGTGTATCTTTCTTTTTCTCCCTTGCCTTTTGCTTTCCTTCTTTCCTCAGCTATTTGCAAAGCTTCCTCTGACAGCCATTTTGGTTTTTTTGCATTTCTTTTTCTTTGGGATGGTTTTAGTTGCTACCTCTTGTACAATGTTGTGAACCTCCGTCCATAGTTCTTCAGGCACTCTGTCTATCAGATCTAATTCCTTAAATCTATTTGTCACCTCTACTGTATATTCATCAGGGATATGATTTAGTTCATACCTGAGTGGCCTAGTGCTTTTCCCTACTTTCTTCAATTTAAGCCTAAATTTTGCAACAAGAAGCTCATGATCTGAGCCACAGTCAGCTCCTGGTCTTGTTTTTACTAATTATATAGAGCTTCTCCACCTTTGGCTGCAGAGCACACAGTCAATCTGATTTCTGTGTTGACCATCTGGTGATGTCCATGTGTAGGGTCATCTCTTGGGTTGTTGGAAAAGAGTGTTTGCTATGACCATCGTATTATCTTGACAGAATTCTATCAGCCTGTGCCCTGCTTCATTTTGTACTCCAAGGCCAAACTTGCCTGTTATTCTGTTTATCTTTTGGCTTCCTACTTTAGCATTCCAATCCCCCATGATGATAAGGACATCATTTTTTGGTGTTAATTCTATAAGGTGCTGTAGGGCTTCATAGAAATGGTCAGTTTCATCATCTTCAGCACCTGTGGTTGGGGCATAGTGTCAGCCTCCACCTTTACTGCTTTGGCTGCCATAGTAACGGGAGGGGAGAGAGCTAGGTGGCATGGGGGGGAAGCGTGCTGGAGGAAACTGGAGGAATCGAAACCGATAGTTAAAACACTGGACTGTATCTTTGAAGTTACTATCGGGTCAACCGTCGTGGCATTCCTGAATGATGACGCTGCCAGACGTGCTTCCACCTGACCCCTGGGAGACCTTTGGATTGGATGATTTACGGTGGACAGTGGGAAGGGATGCTTTCTATATGCAATTTCACGCCTGTTGCCTTAGATTCTGCTTTACCTTGGTTGCGATCACTTCATTTCCAGTAAAAGTACCTTTCTCTATAAACAATGGAGTTTGGGTCTTTCTTTCCTGGACTTTGAAGGAAGCACACCTGACATTAAGCTGAAACTCAAACTCCAGCCATCCCAGATAAACACCGAGGGGGCTGAAACCAAATTATATCTGACCAGGAGGGTGAAGAAGAACAGATGGGAGCGTTTGGCTCTACCATGACCTCACTTCAAGCAGAAAAGGAGGTGGCAGAATGGTTAGAAAAAGTTCGGCATTTACTAGCCCTCTGCTCTTCCCCAGTAGCATATTGGACACCTTCGGACCTGAGGGGCTTATCTTCCGGCGTCATATCTTTTTTCCTTTTGGTACTGTCCCTGGGGTTTTCATGGCAAAGATACTGGAGTGGGTTGCCATTTCCTTCTCCAGTGGATCACGTTTTGTCAGAACTCTCTGCTATGTCCTGTCCGTCTTGGGTGTCCCTGCATGGCATAGCTCATACAGTAGCTTCATTGAGCTAAGCAAGCCCCTTCGTCATGACAAGGCAGTAATCCATGAAGGGGAACTAAAGTATATGCACTGACATAATTTTGAACACTATTTGTTGCCTCCAGCAGGAATAACTGACACACATTTGTAACTGACAGCTTGCAATTCTTCATTGTTAGGCCCAGAAATCATGGTTCCCAAATTTCTTTGACTGCCAAGCAAAAAGTGACTCTCTCCCCTCAGTTCCTTGTGGAGTCATTAGAACATTGTCTCTACCACTAATTCTCCCTGCTCTTTCCTGCGTCAAGTGTAGCAGCAACATATGTGGGGCTTCCTTCTGTAGTTAATTCAATACATTTTTTGGTGGCTTACAGAGAAATTCAAATGAGAACACTGCCACTGTCATGTTATAAACATGATCATTAGGACACTCCCTAATTGGGCAATGACAGTTCTGTTTCTGTAGAACTGCAACAAGAATTGCCTTTCCTTTCTGCATTGTCTTTTTCAGATTCAGATCTTTTTTAAAATTCTGGAAACAGTTTTCTTTAGTTACAATAAGTCATTACGCTATCAGGATGTTTAAAAGACTGTCTCTCCCATTTTTCCAGAACTCATTGATACTTACTTGCACATTCAGCTTATAAAATCAGAGAACAATAAAGAAGGAAGAGAGAATGACTTTATGAATTAGAAGAAGAATTAGTCTGTAACTTTTTTTGTTGTGTGGGTGTTAAGAAATGCAAAAATAAGATAGTCTGTCAGCCTCTGCCTTTTCTGCTTTGGCTGCCATAGTAATGGGAGGGGGGAGAGCTAGGGACCATGGGAGGGAAGAGAGCTGGAGGAGAGAAATGAAACTTGAAAAGAAATGAAACTGCATCTTTGAAGTTGGTATCGGGCAACTGTTGTGGCATTCCTGATTGATGACGCTGCCAAACGTGCTTCCACCTGACCCCTGAGAGACCTTTGGATTGGATGATTTACGATGAACAGC
>WNWU01010752.1:0-15563 GCA_012654045.1 Ptyas mucosa | reverse complement strand
CTCACTTCAAGCAGAAAAGGAGGTGGCAGAATGGTTAGAAAAAGTTCAGCTGAGAGAGGAACCTGAGGAAGCTCGGTGGTCCAGAGGAGTAGGAAGATTGCCAGACCTGGGAAGGACCCCACCGGGAGTAACCAGCTCCAGACCCCATAAGGGAGAGGCAGTATGGCTGCAAGAACAAAAGGAAAGCCTCATGATGGAGCAAGCTTTACAACTCCTCCGTGATGTTGAAGAGAGCTGGAAAAGCCGTGAGTCTTATGGGTTCCCTGTGGGGAAGGGAGGAGACTACCCCAGGAGGGAGCCAGAAGAGGCAGCCTGTGGGGGAGAAGAAGAGGAAGGTGGGGAAGAAACATTTCAGGCTTCTGGAGACCAAATGAGGGATGCAGCAGCCCAGGGACCCCCAGCCTTGCAGGCCCCACCCCGCAGGGGCAAAAAACCAAAATTTCCCCCCCTAACCAGAAAATATGATGGGAATCCAAAGACCTTGGGGCTCTTCCTGACCCAAGTATGGAACCACATGCAGGACTGGGGGGAGGACTACTCATCAGATGCAGCACGAGTGAGATGCGTCACTAACGTCTTAGAAGGGGTAGCAGCTGAATGGATGGTAGTCCTCCACAATAATAACTCCCCCCTGCTGAGAAATTACAACCAGTTTATGGGGGCCCTGAGGAGGCGGTTCGAAGACCATCTGGCTGAGCAGAAGGCGAGACTCAGAATGAAGGGTATCGAGCAGGGCCGGAGATCAGTGGCAGAATACACCCAAGAGTTTCGCGAGCTGGCACCCTACATGACAGGGTGGTCAGAAACAGCCCTACTGAAGAGTTTCAAGGATGGGCTAAATGAGGAAATATATAAAGACTGTAGAGCCCGGGGGGTCACCGACGACTTGCAGAGTTGGTACGTAGTAGCTGAAGATGTGGAGATCGAGCTGGCCCGAAGCCGACTCCGAGAAGGCCGCGCACGAGACACGTCATCTTCCTTCTACCACAAAGGAGCACCAAAGACGGCCGGGGGGAGCGCGGAATTCAAACACAAATCGAAGCCCTTCCATCAACTTGTTCAAATTGGATTAGGTGGTTGAGTTTTTTAGCACGGATCCCCAATTTTAGGACCGTGGGCAGGTTGATCAGGCACCTTGTGCAGCCTGAATTTATTAGGGCTTGGAAAGTCCCTTGGGTCTCTGTTTTCCGGGCTGTTAGACATATTGGGAAAAGAAAGGGGTGGACGGGTCCGCTCACCATCAGGTCGTCTTCACCCTCGTCCTCGCTGTCATACAACTCGGGGGATTGATTTCCCTCATGTGGGACCCCTTTTGTTTCAGTCAGGTGGGAGAAAACCTCTGGTCTCGGGGGGACTCTCCATGGCTTGTTGGTGGCGCGTTTGGGCCCTCGTTCTGGTCGTGCCCTGGGCTGTGGGTCTGGCCTTGGTCTAGGGGTTCCACACGCTGCTGCCGGGTAACCAATCCCCCCGCACCTGTAGCACCTCAGCAGGCTGCATGGGGCGACTGGCCTCTGGGTGGGCTGTGGCGCTGCGGTTCCTCGTCTGCCGGGTGGCCCCTGGTCCGGGTGGTCTCTCTCCTCACTATTTGGTTGCTTCGACATGTCGTTGGCCCGCAGCCCTCTGTTGACTTTTATTGCTATCCGGAACCATTCGGAGAGTCGGTTCGGGATGTCTCGATAAGCGGTCACTTGGGCAATACGCTTATCTAGGCTTGTTCTAAAGAAATACACCAGCAGTCGCTCTGGTAGGGGAGGTAGGGTCCCAATGACTCTCCTGAATTCATGGATATGCTCTCTGATAGGCTTCCCCTTCTGCATTAGGTTTCTGAGCTCGTCCTCCGCATAGGGGTCCTCCTCTGCCTCCTCGATTTGGGTTCGTAGTAGTTGTAAGAACTCATCTGCATTTCGCAATTGGGGGGCCCTGTTCTTGTAGAGGGCTGCTGACCACCTTCTTGCATCTCCTTCAAATCCCTCTGAGATGGCACTGACTAGGGCTCTGGGAAATGGATAGAGGTGTCTATAGCGTTCGATGTAGATGTCAGCTGTATCGAGGAATTGCGGTTGCTGGTCGGGGTCGCCATCGAACTTCCCTCTGAAATGGGGTGGGTCCTCTCTCGGTGCCCTATCCTCCCAGTGCGGGGCTCTGTAAGCCTGCTCTGGGGGCCACTGGTCCTCTTCCTCTCCACTCATTTTGGGGTAGGGCGGGGATGTCCTGTCTAGGCTGTTCTGCTTGCTTTGCGGGGGGGGGGACCCATGGATGCACTTCTGGGCTTCTTCTCCTTCTGCTCTGGGGGGGAAGGCTGTGCCTTCATCTATGACGTCTCAGTTTGGAAAGCTCGAGTGGGCCCCCCCTCTCCTCAGGCCTGCCTGATGGTCCCTCCTCCAGAAGGATGGCACTGTCAAATTTCTCTTTCAATTGAAGTCCGGTGGCTCCGCGTTTCGTCGAAGATGCCTAGAAATGGGCGCCCACTTCCTTGATCTGTAAAAGCTCCCGAACAGTAGAAAAACGCTGTCGGGAAGCTTGGAAAAGCTCTCCCTGGGCATAGGGGAGAGTGAAGAGCAGGCTGGTGGGGGTAGAGTTCCCCAAAGCCCCCCAGAAAAAGTTCTGGGGTGCGAAGAAGGGGAACTCCCCAGAAACCAGCCAAGCAGCTCCGGACCTGGAACGACTCTGCCGGATGCAGAGCGAGACAACGCGACCACACCAGCAATTAAAATCATCTTAGGGGAAGAAAATTTTAAGATCTATATTTAACTTGATTTGGATTGAAACTAAGAAGCTGGCTAAGCAGAGCAGGAGAGAGAGAATTGGGTTCGTATAATCTTTAACTCCGTTTAAAAACTTGGGGGGAAAAATGGCGCTTAGTGAAAGTTATTGTTAGCGCTTGTTACATTTGTAGCAGACAAAGAGCCACAAAGAATGCTTAGAGCTGTCTTGGAACAGAAGTAAAAGTTGGAATAATGGCTCAAGTTGTACCTGCAGGATCATCGCTTTCTGAATTAAAAGATATTCAAATTGGATTTGCAAAGATTTTTCAAGAACTTTCAGATTATATTATTTCTAATATTTTGGTTTTAAATGAAAAGAAGTTTGACAATGAAGTGTTGGTGGGCAATCCAGAGGATGTTACACAGCGAAGCTTCCATCCTCTCCGACCCCCGGACTGGGGGCTCTCAGAGTCCGGCCGTCGAGTGAGCGGGCCCCGTGCCTGCTCCTCCGGTCCCAACCTCTGGATCTGCTGGCTGGTGTCGCTGGTCTCGTCCCTGCCCGGTCTCCTCAGAACCATGTGGATGGGCGCCACTTGGGAGGTTCTTCTGGTTGCCTGGTAAGTCCACTGGTGTTATTACTCCTTGTTCTGGTTCCGGTAAATGCTGTCGTTGCAGATGTTTTCAGGACTTGTACTGTGGGTCGGATCGTCGTGGCTGCTGTCCGACCTTGTCGGGGTGTTGCAGGGCCCCCTTGTCTGGTTGTTGTGGATCACCCTCGTTTGAGTGGTGTGGGTCGACCTCGCCGGTGTGTTGTTGGCCGACCTCACCTGGATGTTGTGAGTTGCTCTCCTTGGGTTGTCCCCGGTCTACTGCTCTGCTGGGATGGTCTCCTCTGCTGGGACGTTGTTGGTTGCCCTTACTGGGGGTGTGTGATTCTCCCCCGCAGGGTTGTCCCCCGTCTACCTCACCGTTGGCGTGGAGGTCTCCGGGGTTGGGGTGACGAACGCCATCCTTGCCGAGGTGTTGCGGGTCCCCCTCGAGTCGCAGGTACCGGTCTACTTGTGGGGACTGGGGCTGCCTTGCTGCTCTGTCGAGGTGCGGGCCTGCCTCGCTGGAACGTCGGCGGTCGACCTCGTAGGAGTGTGGTCGGCCTTCCCCACCGAGGTGTAGCAGGCCTCCTTCGCCATGGTGTTGTCGGCCTACGTCGTCTGGGTCGCGTAGGCCTGCTTCATCGGGGTGTTGTCGGCCTACCTCGTCTGGGTCGCGTAGGCCTGCTTCATCGGGGTGTTGCAGGCCTACCTCATCAGGGTGTTGCAGGCCTACCTCATCGGGGTGTTGTAGGCCTACCTCGTCAGGCTGGTTTTGGCTCGTCCCCTTCCATCTTTTCCGGAGCTGGTCAATGTGCCGTCGGCAGACCGGTCCATCTTCCAGCTCCACTCGATACGACTTCGGGCCGGTTGTGCTCTCTATTCTTACTTTTAGCCATTTCGGAGACCTGTGGAAGTTCAGTGCGAAGACAGGGTCTCCTATGGCGAAGGCTCGCAGCGGGCGGCTGGCTGTGGCAGTTGCGTCTGTGTGGTATTGTGGGTGCAGCCGGTCCAAAGGTGACCTCAGCTTCCAGCCCATCAGGAGCTCTGCTGGGCTCTTCCTGGTGGTGGCATGTGGGGTGATGTGCTGGGTCAGAAGGAAGGTGTCGATCCTTTCCTGCCAGTCTCCCGGTGCCATCTTGGCGAGGGCCTCTTTGGTGGACCTCACCATTCGTTCTGCTTGCCCATTTCCGGCTGGCCTGTACGGTGCGGATAGGGCATGCCGAATGCCCAGGTTGGCCAGGAACTCCTCCATGGGCTTGGAGGTCAGCTGGGGGCCGTTGTCAGAGACCAACACGTCGGGCAGCCCGTGGGTGGCGAACAGGCGCCGTAAGGCCTTGATGGTGGCTTCCGTTGTGGTGGATGCCATGGGGATGACCTCTAGCCATTTTGAGAAGGCATCTACTACTATTAAGAGGTATTTCCCTTGCATCGGGCCCACGAAGTCTATGTGAACCCTTGCCCAGGGGCTGCTGGGTGCCTCCCACTCTGACGACTGTGCTTGGGCTGGGGCAGGTCTTACCTCCTGGCAAGGGTCACATCTGGCCACCCACTCCTCAATGTCCTTATCAATGGCTGGCCACCACACGTAACTTCTGGCCAACGCCTTCATCCGCACTATGCCAGGGTGTCCATTGTGAAGCGTAGCAAGCGTCTTTTTCCTCAGCGCGGTTGGAATCAGCACCCGGTCTCCCCATAGCAAAACGCCTTTCATTGTCGACAGCTCCTGCTGCTTCCACGTGAAGAGGCTGTATTCGTCTGCTGCTGTTTCGGTGGGCCAGCCTCGCAGGACCCAGGATAGGACTTTTTTGAGTACTGGGTCCTTCTGGGTGTGGGCTGCCACATCGGCTGATGTCACTGGGCAGTCTTTGTCCGTGTTAATGTGGAGCAGACTGGTGGTTGGTGCGGGGTCTTCCACTGGTTCCACGGATGGGCACCGGCTTAATCCGTCAGCATTCCCAATGGATGCGCCTGGTTTGTGGATTAACCGGTAGTCATATCCGGCTAGGAATATCGCCCAGCGGGTCATCCTGGGCGACATGTACGCCGGGGTAGGTTTGTCCCCCGCCAATAGTCCCAACAACGGCTTATGATCCGTTATTACTGTGAAAGTTCTGCCGTACAGGTATTCGTGGAAGCGTTTGGTGCCTGCCACGATGGCCAATGCCTCTTTGTCCAGCTGGCTGTAGTTCCTCTCAGCACTGGACATTGTCTTCGAGAAATATGCAATGGGGGCTTCCTTCCCATTGGGCAGTTGGTGGCTGAGGACTGCCCCTATTCCATACGGTGATGCGTTGCAGGTTAGCAGAAGTGGTAGCGCCTCGTTATATTGTATTAGCACGCTGTTGGATGAGAGAAGACTCTTCACGGCCTTGAACACTGTTTCCTCCTCTTTCTCCCATCTCCACGGAACCGCTTTCCCCAGCAGACGATGCAATGGCTCAGCAGCTGTTGCCTTCTGTTTGAGAAATGCGCTGTAAAAATTCAGCAATCCCAAGAAGGCCTGAAGCTCCGTTTTATTTTTGGGGGCTGGAGCTTCCTGAATTGCTTTTATTTTTGATTTGGTGGGGTGAATGCCTGTGCCATCGATTAAGTAGCCCAGGAACTCGACCTCCTGTACCCCTATGATGCATTTATCCTTCCTTACTCTCAAACCCTTTTCCTTGAAGTGTTGTAATACCGTTTTTAGATGCTCAAGCAATTGGGTCTTAGAGTGGCCAGAGATAAGTACATCGTCGAAGTAAGGCACCACCCCTGGAATGCCTTGGAGAAGGCGTTCCATCATCGATTGGAAAATGCCCGGGGCTGCGCTTACTCCAAATTGGAGTCGGTTGCACTTAAAAGCCCCTCTATGAGTGACAATGGTTTGAGCCTCTGCCGTTTTTTCATCCACTGGCAGTTGCTGGTAAGCCTGGGCCAGGTCCAGTTTGGCAAATATGGAACCGTCTCCTAGTGAGTGCAACAGATGTTGCACTACTGGGACCGGATATGCGCTCTGCTGGAGGGCACGGTTTATGGTAATTTTATAATCTGCGCATATCCTTATCGATCCATCAGGCTTCATGGGGGTCACAATGGGCATCTCCCATGCCGCATGATCGATTGGCTCCAGTATGCCTTGGGCTATCAGCTTATCTAGCTGAGCATCTACTTTGTGCCTCAAGGCAAACGGAACTCGGCGGGGCTTATGCCTAATTGGTGTAATCCCCTTATCTAAGTTTAAGGAAATTGGCTTCCCCACAAATTTCCCCAGCTTACCGTCGAAGACTTCCTGGAACTCTTCGAGGAGTGAGTCGAGTTCGTCCCTTCTAATTTGGTTGACCCCTTGAATTTTGAGTCCTAGAGGCTGGAACCATTCCATGCCCAGCAAGGTAGGGTGGCTGCGGTCGACGACGGTGATAGGGAGTTCCCCCTGGAACGCTCTGAAGGAAACTTTGATGGAGGTTCTGCCCAGTACCCCTATGGGGTTTCCCCCAAAGTCAATCAGTCTGGAACGTAGTGGTTTGAGGTCTTTTTTCTGCACGCCTGGCTTCAGGCTCTTTAACCGTTTCCAGTCCATAATGGAGTAGATCGAGCCTGAATCTACCTCCATTGAACAGGGAGACCCCTCCACGTGCACCATCACCAGACACTTGGAGGTGGACTCCTCCTCATCAGTGAAATGGATTGTTGTTTGATGTACCGCTCTTTTCCGGTTTCCGTCATTTCCCCCTCGTCTAGGCTGGTACGAGGACCGTCTAGATGACCTCGCATTGTCCTCCCGATTTTCTCTATTCCGGTATCCGTATGGCTCGGAATCTGGATCAGCTGCTCTGCAGGCCTCTGCAATGTGCCCCCTCTTGTTGCAGCGTCTGCACGTTGCATCCCTCCATCTGCATGTCGCTCTGGGGTGGTCACCTTTGCAGCTGCCACAACGCTGCTGTCGATCAGGATTTTTCGCGGTTTCTCGCCCGGGGGGGTCTGGATATTTTGTGTACCTCCGCTTCTCCTTCTGACTCCGATCCAGCTGTGGAGTCTTTGGTTGAGGATGTTTGGGGTCTCCGGATTTTGTGAATGCCCTTAGCTCGGTGCATTGCGGCTGCGGCTTTCTCAGATGTTTCCGCGGCCGTGGCTTCTTCAATCACCTCTTTGAGCACCAGTTTCTTTTTGCCCAAAAACTTCTTTTGGAGAGCCCTGTCCCTCATGCCAAACACAATGCGGTCAGCAATAGCATTGTCCACATTATCGAAGTCACAGCTGACCTCTAACTGGCGTAGGGAGGCCACAAAGTCTTTAATTGTCTCACCTTCTTTCTGGAATTTCTGCTGGAAATTGAAGCGGTTAGCCACCGGCGTTTCTGTCGGCGCGTAGTGTTCCTGCAGGATGCGTTGCAGGTCGGTCCATGGTAGGTCCTCGATGTCCCGGGGGGAAACGAGGTTGATGGCCATCGCAAGAACCTCAGGGCCGCAGTGCTCCAGGAACAATCCTCTCTGTCTTTCGTCATCGGCATTCCTGATGTTATTGCCTTTCAGGAATTGACGAAAGCGGATCATATAGTGATTCCAGATCTCCCTTCCTGGCTGGAAAGGGGTCAGCGTCAGCAATGCGGATTCTGGGTTTGCCATTGCTGCGGAGCTTCGGCGAGTGACTTCAGCTCAGAGTCGCTTCGCTTCGTTGAGGTAGCTTCGTGCTGTGCAGTTCGTGCTCGGTTCAGTCCTTCGTCGCCAGTGTAAGATCGGCGCAGGGAAAGCAAGACGCAACCAGCTCAGGTCTATTCAGTAACTTTATTCAGCTCAGAACAAGACAAGGAACTGTGCTGCCGGAGCCCTTCTTATAGTGCTCCAGCAGGGTAGCTGTCCAATGACAGCTACTTGAATCTCCCACCGGTGGATTTGCCAATCCCCGAGCGGATGCCCAAATAAGGACATAACAGACTCACTGGAGAAGAGCCTAATGCTGGGAAAGATTGAGGGCAAAAGAAGAAGGGGACGACAGAGAATGAGGTGGCTGGATGGAGTCACTGAAGCAGTAGGCATGAGCTTAAATGGATTCCAGAGGATGGTAGAGGACAGGAAGGCCTGGAGGAATGTTGTCCATGGGGTCGCGATGGGTCAGACACGACTTCGCAACTAACAACAACAACAACAATACTTTAGTTGTCTGGCTCTCTGGCCCCAGTTGGTTGTTGGTGTGTTTACTTCCTTTTGTAAACCCAAATAATGGGGAATAGGGTACATATTGTTGTGGCCTGTTGGCTGACAGCAAAGCTAGCAGCAGAGTCAGACAAGGAGGAGCCTGGGCCAGCTTCGGAGCTTTTGGAAGGCTCTGATGAGGAAGCACAGGCAGAGGCAGATGGAAAGCCAGGACCTTCTGTCCATCCCCAGGTGGAGAGGCAGCTGTATTTGGGGCCTGAGCTAAGTGAGGGGGAGGAACAGATGGGGCCCATCCCAGATGCACATATGCACAGAGAGGAGAGGAGAGCAATGGAAGGCAATAAACTGGTTCTCTTATTATAGGGACTGTTTCTGCTTGGTCTCAGGGTTCCAAGCTCTGAGCCAAACAAATCAGGTCACCACTTTTTCCTCTCCAGAAATGTCTTTATTGAAGCACTGGAATCTCGGCACATACTGAGTCCAAGCGGATATAGGCTAGTGCTGGGGGCCTCTGCCTCCCAGCTACTTATGAAGGGCTGGAGCCCCACCCTCCCCAGCTGATCTGGAACGCCGGCCAAACACTCAGCTTCTTCGGCGTTTCCTGCCTTGCTCGTTGCTCACTTTCACTTTGCGGCCTGCTGCTCTGGTCTCTGGTGCTGTCCTTGGCATTCCTGTGAGTCCCCACCACCCTTCTCTCATGACGGGTTCCCCCCCCCCCATGTGTGGCAACCTCGAGTCGGTGCTTTTGGTCGTCACTGTTTCGGAGGTTGACAGGCGACTCCCCTTTACCAGGGTGTCTGTATCTGTAAAACAGCAAGCACAGTCACGGGGTTAAATTAGTAGGTGGTCACAGCCTTCCTTCTGTATCCCTTCCCGGCTTTAGGGGATGTTCCCTATGGAACTTATCAGTTGTATGGCTCTAACATTCCTACTCCCCACCCATGAGGCCTCTGACAATGGGTACCCTTTCCACCAAACCAGGAATTGCAGTTTTCCCCTATGCAAGCGGGAATGCAAGGTTATCTGAGGGACCGTCTCCTGCCAGTCACATCTACCCGACCCATTAGAGCGGGGAGGCAGGGAATGCTGCGGGTCTCATCCCCAAGGGAGATACACCTGGTGGGACCCAGAAGAAGGGCCTTCTCCATGGTGGCGCCATCTCTCTGGAACATCATTCCCCCAGAGATTAGAACATTGGGGTGAGATACCATCAGTACGCTGATGACACCCAGCTGTACATCTCCACCCCAGACCACCCCAACGATGCCCTTAAAGTGATGTCCCAGTGCCTGGAGGCTGTATGGATCTGGATGGGGAGGAATAAGCTCAAACTCAACCCTTCCAAGACTGAGTGGTTGTGGTTCCCGGCATCCCGATATAGTCAGCTGACTCCATCGCTGACTATCGGGGGCGAGTCTTTGGCCCCCGTGGAGAGGGCACGCAATCTGGGTGTCCTCCTGGATACGCAGCTGTCTTTGGAGGAACATCTGACGGCTGTAGCCAGGGGGACTTTTTGTCAGGTTCGCCTGATTCGCCAGTTGCGCCCCTTTCTTGATCGGGATTCCATGTGCACAGTCACTCATGCCCTCGTCACCTCTCGCCTGGACTACTGTAACGCTTTCTACATGGGACTCCCCTTGAGGAGCACCCGGAGGCTCCAACTGGTCCAGAATGCGGTCGTGCGGGTAATTACGGGAGCCACATGGTGCTCCCACATAACACTGCTCCTGCACGAGTTGCACTGGCTCCCAGTGGTCTTCCGGGTGCACTTCAAGGTGTTGGTCACCACCTTTAAAGCGCTCCATGGCATAGGGCCTAGTTATCTTCGAGACCACCTTCTGCCACCGACGACCTCCCATTGACCTGTGCGCTCCCACAGAGAGGGCCTCCTCGGGGTGCCATCAGCCAAGCAATGCAGGCTGGTGACCCCCAGGGGGAGGGCCTTCTCTGTGGGGGCTCCTACCCTCTGGAACCAGCTGCCCCCAGAGATAAGAAGAATCCAAGACCTCCGTGCCTTCCGCCGTGCCCTTAAAACTTTCCTTTTCCAACAAGCCGGGCTGGCCTAACAAATCCTTTTAGATGATTTTAAATTGGTTTGTCTTTTTTAAATTTTGGCCAACTGAGATATTCCTTTTAATTGTTCTTAATGTTTGTATTATGTGTTTTTACTTGGCTGTACACTGCCCTGAGTCCCCAGGGAGAAGGGCGGTATATAAATTTGAAATAAAGAAATTAAAAAAAAGCCCCCACCCTAATTCTCTTCCGGAAGGCACTAAAGACCTGGTTCTGCCAGCGGGCCTGGGGAACCCAGAGTGGGATGGAGCCCATTAAATGGCTCGTGTGATCGGCTGTCGCTGGGATGGGAGGTGGGGGTCAGGGGTGATTTTATTACATTAATTTATTTGATTTTTTATGAGTTTTAGTTTTTTAAATGTGGTTTTTTATATTCTGTAAGCCGCCTTGAGTCGCCATGGGCAAATAGGCAGCAATATAAATCAAATAAATAAATAAATAAATAAATAAATAAATAAATAAATAAATAAATCCAATATCTGGTCGATCTCATAATAGGTCTCCCCCCCACTGCGATATGCCCGGGTTCAGGCTGCGGCGTGGGCCGGACATTGGATGCTTCCATGGGTTTTAGCAAGTGACTGTGGAAGACCGAATGCACCTTTCCTAATAGATGAGGGGGTTTCAGCTCTACCGTGACCATATTTATTACTCTCACTATGGGGAACGGGCCCAGGAATTTTGATCCCAATTTCCAGCAGTGTATCTTCAGTCTTAGGTATTTGGTTGAGAGGTACACCTTCTCCTCCACTTGGAAGGGCTTTTGCAGGGTTTGTTTCTTGTTGGCCTGGGTTTTCTGGGTTTTGGCTGCTCTTAATGCCATTTTCACATCCCCCCACAACCCTTGCAAGGTTTCCATCCAGTCAGCTAAGCTAACGGGTGAGGGAGCCTCTTTGAGGGTACTCAGGAATTGGGACGAACTCCACCCCATTCACCACTCTGAAGGGGGTGAAGCCCATGCTGCTGTGCACAGCATTGTTGTATGCCACCTCCACAAATGGCAGAAGTTCTGCCCAGTTGGTCTGCTGGTAGGTGACGTAGCACCTTAACTACCTCTCCACCATGGTGTTAGTCCACTCCGCCGCCCCATTGGTGCTCAGATGGAAAGCTGAGCTAAGGCCTTGGGAAGACCCAATAATTCAGATTAATTCCCTCCAGAACTTGGCCATAAACTATACCCCCCTGTCTGATATAATCCTCCACAGAATGCCATGGAGGCGGTAGATGTGAGTGAGGAACAGCTTTGCCAGTTTACATGCCAACAGTAGGCCTGGGCACACCATGAAATGGGCTTGCTTTGAAAATAAATCAATGACAGTCCATATGATGGTATGGCCATTGCTCTCAGGGAGCTCCATGGTGAAGTTAGGAAAAAGAAAAGATATGGAGGTTTTGAAAGAGGTCAGGTGTCTGCCAGGTGCTACTGCCAGCAGAGACAAGAGGCATATTCTTAAGATAGTCAAGAATGCCAGTAAGGACTGTGATGTTGATGCTATTATACATCTTGGCACAAATGATCTGTCCCAAAAGGATGTACTTTCTGTGCAGAATGATTTCCAGAGCTTGGGGTATGAACTTAGTAGTATAGGTTGTAGGCTTATCTTTTCAGAGGTTTTACCAGTATATAAGGAACTAAAAGGGAAAGTCCAGCATGTAGCAGAGTTTAATGTGTGACTAAAGGAGTAGTGTAGAAGGGAAGGCTTTGGTTTTATTAGTCATGATGTCTGCAACTGGTCCAATGAAGAACTGTACAAAAGATATGGATTGCATCCATCAAAGAAAGGGACTGAGTTACTTAGCAATAAATTCACAGATTTTCTGGATAAACATTTAAACTGAACAGCGGGGACAGAGAATTAATTGATACAGAACATTTCTGTCCCCAGCAATCCAAAATTAATAGGGCTATCAGTGCATGTAACATAGATGTCTGTGCAAGTAAGATTATCACCCCTGCTGTCAACCAAAACCAAGCATTTAATAGCGAGTGCCATACCATCTGCATTAATCAAACAGGTGGCAAGAAAGTAGGGGCAGTCAGGCACAACACAGGTTATGTAAACAGTAAACATAGGGTCAATCAAAATGGACTTAAATGTCTATACACTGTTGAGGGTAAAACTGCCCTCTGCAAAGTAGTGCAACGGACCAGACAGCGAATATATATGTTGCTTAGCAAAAACACACAGATACTCACAGACTCTGAATGTTTAAAGGAAAATAAACAGTCTTTACTTGTAGTGTAAAAAACAAACTTGGCTTCTCAAAACACTTCTTCAAATAATCACGGTTCAACACAAAAACATAGTTTGCTTACAATTGCAGTTCTCTTCAGTAACACCAACACAGACATAGTTCCTTTCAGCAGTTCAATTTTCTAATAGCAGGAGCAGCAGTGAATGAACTTCCTGCCTACTTTTATGTCTGCTTAGCACAGCCAATTAGTATCCTCTCATAGCAGTTAAAGTTACAGAACATAGTTTTCTCTATATTATCTACCCAACCGTAGGATAAGCATCCAACATACACCAATGCACAGAGTATGAGGAATAATCAGGGTGAATTAGAAATTCAAGTAAATGAGGGCAGATATGATATTGTTGCCATTACAGAAACTTGGTGGGATGAAACCCGCAAATGGAACATACAGCTAGAGGGATATAAATTATTTAAAAGAAATAGCCCAAATAAAAGAGGAGGTGGAGTTGCACTATATATAAGAAATAGCTACACCTCTACAGAAATAGAGCACAACAATTATGAAAATTATCTTGAATGCATTTGGGTCAATATTAAAAGGGGGGGGATGACATTGCCATAGGTCTATACTATAGGCCACCCAACCAAACAGAGGAAGTAGATGAACTTTTTGCTAGTCAGCTAACTGGTGACTAGCAAAAGTCAGCTAACTAGTGACTAGAGCCCTGGTGGCGCAGCAGACTAAAGCACTGTTATTAACACCAGCTGCCTGCAATTACTGCAAGTTCTAATCTCACCAGGCTCAAGGTTGACTCAGCCTTCCATCCTTTCAAAGGTAGGTAAAATGAGGACCCAGATTGTGGGGGCAATAAGATGACTTTGTATGAATATATACAAAAAGTATGCAGGCTATTGCTTAATGCATTGTAAGCTGCCCTGAGTCTCTGGAGAAGGGTGGCATATAAATCAAATAAAAAAACACAAAAAACCCCCTAAGGTACTGTATGTAGGAAGCACATCACAATAGTAATGGGGGATTTTAACTACCCTGACATCAACTGGGAGACAAACTCTGCACCAAGTGGAAGATCCAACAGGTTCCTAACAAACCTAGCAGACAACTTTGTTTCCCAAAAAGTAGAGAAGGGAACAAGGGGATCAGCCATATTGGACTTAATTCTCACTAACAGAGATGAAATGATAGAAGGTGTTAAAGCTACAGGAATCTTGGGGGCAAGTGATCACGCAATATTGAAATTCAACATTATGCAAACACAAATAGTAGAACAAAGTCAAACTAGAGTCTTGGACTTTAAGAGAGCTAATTTCAATAAATTTAGAGAGAGCTTGAGAAGGATTCCATGGATGAGAATCCTCAAGCAGGAAAAAAACAAAAGAAGCTTGGGAAATTTTGAAAAGTGAGATTATAAAAGCCCAGCCTAGCACAATACTAATGAAGAAGAAAAATAATAGCTCTCAAAAGAAACCAGCATGGCTGCATAAAGAACTCTCTGACAAATTGAAAGACAAAAAGGACAAGTATAAAAAGTGGAAAGAGGGGCAAATAACTAAGGCAGAATATCAGCAAATAACCCGAGCCTGTAAAGATGAAGTGAGGAAAGCTAAGGATCGCAATGAACAAAGGCTTGCAACTAAAGTAAAAAATAACAAAAAAAGTTTCTTCCAACATATTAAAAACAAGAAAAAAGTCAAGGAAACAATTGTCCCATTGCTGGGAGAAAGTGGCAAGAAGGTGACAAGCAACAGGGAGAAAGCAGAACTACTTAACTCATTTTTTGCTTCTGTCTTTACACAAAAGGAAAAAACAGTCCAACCTATCAAAAACAGCACCACAAAAAACAGATTAGGAACACAAGTTAAAATAGGGAAGAAAATGGTAAGTGAACACCTGTCTACCCTAGACAAGTTCAAATCACCAGGACCAGGTGGATTACACCCCAAGGTTCTGAAGGAACTGGCAGACGAGATCTCAGAATCACTGAACTATATCTTTCAAAGATCCTGGAGCACAGGGGAACTGCCAGAGGATTGGAAAAGAGCTGATGTAGTTCCCATCTTCCAAAAAAGGGAAAAAAATAGATCCAGGAAACTACAGACCTATCAGCCTGACCTATCATGCTCTTCAACATCTTCATGTTCATCAATGACTTGGACGAGGGGATAGATGGGGAACTCATCAAATTTGCAGATGAGACCAAGCTGGCAGGAATAGCCAACACTCCAGAAGATAGGTTCAAGATACAGAAGGATCTTGACAGACTTGAACATTGGGTGCTATCTAATAAAATGAAATTCAACAGTGAAAAAAGCAAGGTTCTACATTTAGGGAAGGAAAACAAAATGCACAGGTACCATATATGTGGTACCTTACTCAATAGTAGTAACTGTGAGAGGGATCTTGGAGTCCTAGTGGACAACCATTTAGATATGAGCCAGCAGTGTGCAGCAGCTGCCAAAAAAGCCAACACAGTTCTGGGCTGCATAAACAGAAGGATAGAATCAAGATCACATGAAGTGTTAATACCACTTTATAATGCCTTGGTAAGGCCACACTCGGAATATTGCATTCAGTTTTGGTCGCCACGATGTAAAAAAGATGTTGAGACTCTAGAAAGAGTGCAGAGAAGAGCAACAAAGATGATTAGGGGACTGGAGGCTAAAACATATGAAGAACGGTTGCAGGAACTGGGTATGTCTAGTTTAATGAAGAGAAGGACTAGGGGAGACATGATAGCAGTGTTTCAATATCTCAGGGGTTGCCACAAAGAAGAGGGAGTCAAACTATTATTCAGGACACCTGGGGGTAGAACAAGGATCAATGGGTGGAAACTAGTCAGGGAGAGAAG
>WNWU01010751.1:0-33783 GCA_012654045.1 Ptyas mucosa | reverse complement strand
GGATATTGGATCCCTTCTTTGGGGAACATCGGGTGGAAAAAGGGGAAATGACTTTTATCACTCAGACCCTCCGAAACAATTTCATAACTGGTCTGAAAAAAAGTTATGAAGAATTCTGTGTTATATTTGGGGTCAGATCAACATCAAATGTTAGCTTTTAATCCATCCAATTTAGTTCTTATGAACATAAAAGAATAGCATGTGGTTGATGAGTTATTAGACCCCATATGAAGATACATAATATAATAAGCAGATTCTTATATAAAATAGAATAAAAACAAATTAATAAGAATAAAAGAAAAGAATAAAGACTACAAATAATATTTCTGTATCATCACTACAAGCTACCACCATGAGATCCACATATGGGGATACCAGCTGAACTCTTTTGTTCAGCTACAGTTTCATATTATAAGTACGTTTTAAAATTCTGATTGCAAAGGAAATATATCGGGGTGAAATGTAAAATTTGTTACTACCGGTTCTGTGGGCATGGATTGGTGGTGGGGGGGTATTGTGACTGGGTGTGCGTGGCCAACTTTTTTTAAAAAAAAAAACTTTTCCAAGCAATTTTTCTAATGCTTTGATAAGCCTCTGCCATCAGGCAACTCAGCTGGAATCGTCAGAGAGGCTTTTTAAAAAATGCTTCTCTGATGATCAGGTAACTCAGCTGGGATCGTCAGAGACTTTTCAGAGCACTTTTTTAACCACCTCTTCAGCCAAGAGGTTGCAGAAAAAAATGCTTTGAAAAGTTAAAAAAAAAAAAAGCCTCTGAGGATCGTGCGGCTCAGCTACCAGATCCAAACCAGGAGCATTTCACACCTGAAATATATTGTTTTAATGTAAAGATTCCAAAATGTCCTTCATATAATGTGCGGTTTAAGATACTGATCTCTCTCTTTCATATACATATTAATATAAATATAGTATATTTCATATTCTAGAACTATGCCGCTTACGGTCTGACCCAAATGTGGTACACAAAATTATCCACTACAACGTCCTACCTGTCAATGACTACTTCAGCTTCAACCACACTAATACACGAGCACACAATAGATACAAACTCAAGGTAAACCGCTCTAAACTCGATTGCAGAAAATACGACTTCAGCAACAGAATGGTCAATGCCTGGAATGCACTACCTGACTCTGTTCTTACATCCTCAACCCCCCATAACTTTAACCTTAAACTGTCTATTGTTGACCTCACCCCATTCTTTAGAGGTCTGTAAGGGAAGTGCATAAGCACACCAGCGTGCCTTCCATCGCTGTCCTACTCTCCCCATTAATTCGTACCCATTTCCTGTATTAATAGCAATGTTTATACTTATTTCGGTTATGTTGTACATGTTTGGCAAACTAAATAAATAAAATAAATAAATAAACTGTTAACATTTAGATAATAGATAAGTTATATCTTTTATCTCTGGAGCTTTACAAATATTATAAGGTACTTATTTAACCATTATTCCAGGTGCTGAAATTTTCCTGAGTAAATACCACCAATTGGGATATTTTTTGAATAATCCAAACAATAGGAGATTCTGGTGGAGGACTTGCTCTTTGAGACTTCTGTGATAGATTTCATCACCTATGGGGGGGAAACAAGAACAATAGAACTGCTTCACAGTGCTTTACAGCTCTCGCTAAGTGGTTTACAGAGTCAGCCTATTGCCCCCAACAATCTGGGTCTTCAATTTTCCCACCTCAGAAGGATGGAAGGCTGAATCAACCTTGAACCTGGTGAGAATCAAACTGCCAAATTGCAGTCAGCAGAAGTAGCCTGCGGTACTGCATTCTAACCACTGAGCCACTATGGCCCTTACCATTTTGGCTAACATGTTTGCAGTGTTTTAATAAAGTGGTTAGTTAATGCTAGTGGTCTCTATGAGTTTCTATGTAGACTGTAAGTAAGATAATCCACTGGGATTCTTTTCATGAAGCTAGGATATGTTACTCTTGAAAAATATTATTATTTGGGCTAAAATAATGTACAAAACAAGAGCTTTCTATCATTGCTTCATTTTTCTTTTGCACAGAAGACAATTTGATTAGACCCAGAGCCTCCGCTAACTTTCACAAGCATGTAGCAGAAAGCCCCAAAGGAATGGGGATGGTGTCATGAGAGGACATGACGGCTTTGATCCTTCCCCACTCTGGATCCTAAGCCATAGCAATGACATCAGAAATGGCCACAGTGAGAAGCAGTTCTTGAATTCCATAATTGCTTTTGTGGTGTGGAGACAATAACTTTGTCCTTAACACCAATAACTCTGTAATCTTCACCTCTATAGCTGTCTGGTTTGGTTCTGCAACCCAACAAGATAGACACAGATATCAGAGGATAATTAGAATTGCAGAAAAAACAATTGCTACCAAGCTGCCTTCCATTGAGGACCGCTATACTGTACGAGTCAAAAAGAAAGAGTGTGAAAATATTTACAGACCCCTCGCATCCTGGACACAAACTGTTTCAACTCCTACCCTCAAAATGATGCTATAGAGCACTGCACACCTGAACAACTAGACACAAGAACAGTTTTTCCCCCAAACGGTATCACTCTGCCAAACAAATAATTCCCTCAACACTGTCAAACTAGTTACTAAGTCTGCATTACTATTACTATTAGACTTCTCATCGTTCCTATCACTCATCTCCTCCCACTTATGACTGTATGACTGTAACCTTGTTGCTGGTATCCTTAAGATTTATATTGACTGTTTCCTAATAGGATTTGATTGCTTAATTGTTCTCTATGACTATCATTAAGTATTGTTCCTTATGATTCTGATGAATATATCTTTTCTTTTATGTACTCCGAGACCATATGCACCAAGGCAAATTCCTTGTGTGTCCAATCACACTTAGCCAATAAAGAATTCTTCACTTGCTCCTTCTTCAATAAGACCAAGGAGATTACTGTATATAGGCCAGTTTTAAGTTGTTGGATGTTATCATAAAAGAGGACCTGACCTGGGGTGCTCATATTGCAGCACTGGTCAAAAGCACTGGTTAAAAATTGCTGGTGACCTACTCCTACACCATAGAATTTTTTTTCCAAAAAGTTTTTATTGAATATTTTACATTTTTAAAACCAAAAACATAATAGAAAAATACAAGGATGAAAAAAGAAAAAGAAGAAAAAGAAAAAGAAACCTACACATACACCAAGCGGTAAAACACAAAACATAAATAACAACATTATATAATATTTTACAACTTTCTGCATCAACAGAAAGATAGAGTGTATTTTAATTTACTGCACCTGTGTATGGTTTGCCAATTGCAGAGTGGCAGATAGGACACCGCTCCAGAGGGTTAGCATCATTGGTTGCTCTCTCCCCTCTTTGGAAGACCTTTATAGTTCCTGCTGCCCTAAGAAAGTTCTAAACATTCTTAAAGGTCCATCTCATCCTGGGCACCCCCCTTTTTTTGAACTATAACCATCTGGCAGATGGTACAGGATTATAAAAACAAGGACAAATCGGCTGAAAGACAGCTTCTATCCCAAAGCAGTAACAGTATTGAATTCTACGGTATGGTGTTAAAGTAATGCAGTACCAGTAGATTTCAATTCAGTTGTACAGAATGTGAAGGATGTGTGTTTTTGTTTTATTTTTATAGTTTTCTTATGTATGATGAACATTGAAGATGGCATTTAGTTTCATTGAATGAAGTGCAATGGCAATAAAGTAAACTAACTAACATGAACAAAATGGTTGGATCTATTGTTCCATTCACTTGACCAAATAGAGAAACACAAACACACATACAAACCTGAGCAACTTTGTAGGTGCCTACTAAGTTTGACATCTGGATGGAGATATCACTGGCAGCTGCATCAAGAACAGCCAAAAGGTTGTCCTGCCTTCCACAGCTGTAATTGGGAACATTGGCTTCTCCGGTAGAGAGCATGTCCAGCAAAGCTTCTGAAGTGCCAATTGTGTTTAAATAGTCATCCTGGATGTTGTATCCAATGGTGACATTTTGCAGGTACGGTTGATTCTTGTTGAACTCTTCAATGGTCATAATGAAGCGGACGATTCTAGCCATATCATTAAATGTCTTACTGTAAAATAATGTTCAAGTTTATTTATTACTCTTTGGATCCATACACTAATACTGACCCATAACCAGAGGCAAACAATCCTCACCTGTTTTATTATTGTTCAGAAGATGGGATTGAGATTAACCTCCACCAGGGTTAAAAATTACAAATATATCATTTTGTAGTAGTGCTGATTTTCATTTCTCCAATAACTCAGTTTCAAACTAATTCAATCATTAGAGTAGAACCACCATTAAAAGAAGAGGCTGTTTCATAGATGCCCAGGAAAAGCGATTCTACAAAGAATTCACCTTGTCTTTCTATAAGAATGAGGGAATGGCTATCAATGAGCTGTTATAAAAGAATGGAAAAGGGCTGGTCAGAGGAAACTACAGCGCTTTCCATCATTATTTTAAAGAAAACCTAGCATTCAAGTGATAAACTCTGCACTGGACAGGGAAGGGGAAACAATTTCGAATTCTTTCAGGTGTTTTCCTTGCCCCATCTATGGATTTGAGTTTCTTCCGCAAAAGAAGACAAAAGAGGGAAGCCGTGGAAATCGAAAGGATTCAGGAAATTAGAAAGGTCCTGTAACATAGGAGTCAGGGAAATAAAAAGAACAGAAATGTAAATGGACGGAATGCAACTCCATCACACACATTAATGACTTACGAGTGAGACTTTTTATTTGGAGCCGTGTTGAAAGGCAACATTTCACGCGATATTCTTGTGGCACAGAGGACTATACCAATGAGATGGTCTCCTTGCCCATAATAGCTCCATGGGTAGCTTTCATCCTGGTGCTCCAAACTCAGCGGGCACTTCAGTCTAAGCTTCCCGGAGACTTGCTGGGACACCAGAAGCATCAGAAGCAGAAGAAAGAGATCCATAATTCATAGGGCTGAATCAACCCCTTTCCTATTTCTAAACAAGAACAAGAACAGTTAGGAGAATTCAAAACACTCTACAAGATGGAAATGTCAGGAAGTTTCCCAATTTAGATCGAGACAAACTGACTTTCGTCTTGAAAGGAAAGAAATGTACATTCAAAAGCACAGTCCCTGCCTGTCCCAAAACTTGTGCCACACAGCCTGTCATCTGATGCATATATTCTTTCCTGATGTTGCTTCAATCTAATGTTTACATCAAAGGTAGTCACTGGAGAATCAGCAGCAGATGTTCCAAACCCAGGATTGTGATCATTACACTGAGAATCAACTTCTCCCCTTGGGATCCTAAACTACTTCACTGTCCCATCTCCAGAGGAGAAGCTGGAGAAAAGGTTTTTAGTAAAAAAATCCCAGATACACCCTTGGAGGTCTGTTCTCTAGTGGTTATCCTTCCTGTCAGGACTCACCCAGAAAATAGATGAAGATATATCAACAACCAGGTAACATTTGCTGTCCTCCAAAGTCTCTTGGGCAAGGTCATCCAGAGCTATGGAGGCAATCAGTCCCTTGAACACTGTCTACAGCAGTGGTTCTCAACCTTCTTAATGCCGCGACCCTTTAATACAGTTCCTTGTGTTGTGGTGACCCCCAACCATAAAATTATTGTTGTTGCTACTTCATAACTGTATTTTTTTTATTAAAAAAGTTTTCCAATATAGATTTTTCTCCCCATTTTCTCCCCCCTTCCCCCCAACAGTTATACATTTAAAATATGTAAAATACACTTCCCCTTACCCTCCCATCCCTACCCAACCACCCCTCCCCCCCCTTCGGACTTCCACTATAAGCTATTATAACTACAAACACAACATAAAATAATCAACCCCTTTATATTCTATCCTCTTTAGTCTAATATACATAATCATATTTATCTGATCTCATTCAGCTAAAAGCTATATAATATTTTCTGGTTTGATATTTATTTTGTATATAATCAATCCATTTTTTCCATTCTTGCACATAATTCTCTTGTGTATGGTCTTTTAAAAAAGTGGAGATCTTCGCCACCTCTGCAAATCCGGCCATCTTCTGAATCCACTGATCAATAATAGGCAGGGCATCTTTCTTCCAATATTGGGCCACCAGTAATCTGGCTGCTGTCACCATATACAGTATCAAATTTGTTTCCCCCCTTGTAAAACCCTTAACTATACCCAATAGAAACAATTGTGGAGAAAATTGTAACTTCTTCTTCAAAATATTTTGCATAACCCACCAAATTTTTATCCAGAAAGCCTTCACTTTCTTACAAGTCCACCATATATGGTAATATGTAGCATCTAAACAATCACATCTCCAACATTTTGGTTGCACATTAGGGTACATACATGACAATTTCTTAGGATCTAAATGCCATCTATAAAACATTTTATAAAAATTCTCCCTCAAATTCTGTGATTGTGTAAATTTAACATTCTGAACCCATATTTTTCCCAAGTATCCATCATAACTGGTTCTGTGAAATTTTGTGCCCATTTAACCATACAGTCCTTAACCAACTCTTTTTCTGAATCCCTTTCTAGCAAAACATTATAAATTCTCTTAATATGCATCGGTCCTTTCTCTTTTATCTGTCTAACCAATTCTGCTTCATACAACATTATTCCAATTTTTTGGTCTTCTTTCCATCTCATTTGCAATTGATTATACTGTAACCAAGTTAAAGTAGTTCCATCGTCCAACAGTGTCTGTAGTGTCTTCAGCTGCCATCTACCCCCTTCAATAAAAAGTAAATCTTTGTATAACCCCGCCCCCCCGAGTGACTTAATATTTGTATTCCACATGGTATCAGCAAGATCCAACCAAAGCGGTATTTTGTAATCCCATTTGAATCGGTGCTTTTTCCATATTCTCATCCAGGCACTTCTGAATATGTGAGTATTAAATACTTTATCTACTTTATAGTCATAAAATAAATATGCATGCCAACCCCATTCCAAATCGTGGCTTTCTATATTCAATATTCCATTCTTTGTTTTCCCAAACCAATCACTAATATGTGTCAATGCAGCTGCTTTATAGTATAGTTGAAGGTTTGGGAGTTTGAGGCCACCTCTCTCACGAATATCTTGCATAATTTTCATTTTGACTCTCAGTTTTTTCCCATTCCAAACAAAGTTATTCACTCCTTTTTGCCATTCGAACAGTTGTTTATCAGTTTTAAGCACCGGTATCATTTGAAACAAAAAAATAAATCTGGGTAAAACATTCATCTTTACTGCTGCTATTCTGCCAAGTAAAGACAATTGCAATTTTTTCCAAGTTTGCATTTCTTTTTGTATCTTTTGCCACAATGGTTCATAATTATTTTGAAACAATTTTATGTTTGAATCTGGTACTTGTATTCCTAAATATTTCACCTTTGATACAATTTCGAAACCTGTCATACTTTCAAGTTCCTTATTTTGAATCATTGTCAAATTTTTTGTTATCATTTTAGTTTTTCTTTGATTCACTCTAAATCCTGATACCACACCATATTCTTCTATAATAAATTTCAACTGGATTATTGATTTCATCGGCCGTGTTAGGGTAACCACCAGATCATCTGCAAATGCCTTAGTCCTGTAGTCCTCTTGCCTTATGACTATTCCATTTAGAGAGTTTGAGTCACGTATTGTATTCAACAAGACTTCTAAAGTTAAAATAAATAACAATGGGGATAATGGACACCCTTGTCTTGTACCTTTTTGTATGTTAAAATTTGCAGTTAGACTTCCATTAATAATAAGTTGTGCAAATTGTTCTTGATATATTGCTGCAATTGCTTGTATAAAACGAGCCCCAAAATCCATTTTTTCCAAAGTCTTTATTATAAAATTCCAATTCACTCGATCAAAGGCTTTTTCCGCATCCAAAAAAGCTAGCACTGCAGGGATCTGTTTATTCTTTTCTAGATAGTCCAACAAATCTATAATTTGCCTAACATTCTCTTTCATATGTCTGCCCTCGATAAATCCTGCTTGATCATGATGAATCACCTCTTGAATAGCTGGCATTAATCTGTTGGCCAATACTTTTGCAAAAATTTTATAATCCATATTTAAGAGAGAAATTGGTCTAAAATTTTCTGGTTTCTTTGGACCTGCTTCTTCTTTCGGTATTAATGAAACAAAAGCTGTTTTCCATGAGGAAGGTATATTACCACCGTGCTGCATACTACAAAATAAGTCTTTAAGGTAATCAATCATTTCAGCTTGTAAAGTTTTGTAGTAAACTGCAGTTAGACCATCCGTTCCTGGTGCTTTTGCTGGTTTCAATTGCTTTATAGCAAAGCTAATCTCCTCAGCTGTTATTAATCTATCCATTCTTTCCTTATGAACAGATGAAATCTTAGACACTCTTTTTCCCTCAAGATACTTGTCAATAAGTTTATTATGTATATTGTCCTTAGCATACAACTTAGAGTAATAATCCAAAAAGGCTTCTTTAATAAGTTCTTGCTGAAAGACTTCCTTCCCAGCATATTCAATAGAATCAATCGTTCGTGTAGTTAGTTGCTTCCTCAAGGTATAAGCCAGCCATCTGCCCGGCTTATTAGCATTAGCAAAAGTATTATGTTTTGCAAATTGTAGATTGGTTGCTGTTTGTTCGGCTATAAGCATTTGGAATTGATCTTTCAAAAGTTTTATTATTCCTTGTAATTTTCCATCTGTTGGATTTTTTATCAATAACTGTTCCTTTTTCTTTATCTCTCCTTCCAGTTCCATTCTCTTTTTCTGTCTATCTTGTTTATGTTTAAAATTCATTTGTATCAGTACCCCTCTCATATATGCTTTGCCTGCATCCCAAACTGTTTCAATAGGGGTACCTTTATTCAAATTCCATCTAAAAAATTCCACTATGTGGTTCTTTAATTCCTTTATATTCTTTTCATATTTAAATAAATTTTCATTTAATCTCCAAGATTTTCTTTCTTTCTTTCCCATCTCAATTTCTATCCATACCGGACTATGGTCTGTTAATGTTCTGGGAAATATCTTTGTTTTCTTTGCTTTAAGTAGTAAATCCACCGTTAACAGAATAAAGTCTATCCTAGAGAAGGATTTATGCCTATCAGAATAAAAAGTAAAGTCCAAATCCTCTGGATTACGGATCCTCCATATATTTTTCAGTTCCAAATCCTCTTTCATGTCAAAAAAAGCATGCGGTAATTTAAGAGCTGTTTTAGCTTGAGTCTTTTTATCTTTTTTGGGTTGAATAATTCCATTCCAAACACCCATAATTAAAATAGATATAAAATTCCAATCTAAAATCTTCGAATGAGGCATTTTATAAAAACTTTCTTGTTGCTGATTAGGAGCATAAATTCCAACCAACAAAGTTGGGCCATTATCTGTAAAAAGTTCAATTGCGAGATATCTCCCAAACTCATCTGCTTCTATAATCTTAGCTGAAAATTTTTTATTTATATACATCACCACTCCATTCTTCTTTTCCACATTTGAAGCAATAAATTGCGTTCCTAATTTAAAGTTTATCAGATATTTCTCGTCTTGTGCTCTAATATGAGTTTCTTGCAAACAGATAACATCATTATTAAATTGTTTCAGATAATGAAATATTTTCTTTCTTTTTTGTGGAGAGTTCAATCCGTTCACATTCCAAGACAAAAATTTAATTATCATTTGGACTGCCCTGAAGTTTTGAGAACATTTGCTGGAGATCCCTTTGAACACAGGTAATCTTCGGCTTTGTTCCTCCCACAACTTCAACTTGTACCTTATCCTTAGCCTTCTTTGTACGTGGTGGCTTGGGTCTCTCCTGTTGGAGTGCTTCCTTCATTTGCTTAGAGGCTGCTTATACGTTGATCATCCCGTTTAGATGCCATCAGTTCAAGATCCAACGCCACTTCTCCTGTACTTTGCAACGTATCCTCTGGAGAGGAAACTGGAAATGGTGCAAAAGGATCTACCAAGATACCCCTGTAGCTCCCTGGGCCTCCAATGCTTCCTTTTGTGACTGTTTTATATGTTCTTCCATCTCCAAATCAAACTGTCTCTGTTCTTCAGTTTCCTTATTTAATGGAGAAGATGTTCTTGGAGTTGTTGAGCCTGCTTTCAGAATATTGTAGTAAAAATCTTCCGCTTTTTCTATAGTATTTAAACGATATCTCACTCCTTGCATCCTCAATATTATACCAACTGGTGCATCCCAGCGAAATTGTATGTTTCTATTCTTCAATTCAGCCACCAGAAATCCAAAATCTTTTCTATCCTTTAACATCTTAGGAGGCAATTCTTTAAAAATTCCAATTTCAGATCCATCAATTTGAACAGTAGAGGCAAATGACCTTTGCAAGATATCATTTCTTATTCTTCTGTCTGTAAAATATATCACCACATCTCTAGGCAGCTGTCTATAAACTGCCACTCGAGAGTTGACCCTGTAAGCCTTATCGATTTTTTAAAAAATCTCATCAGGATCATCAGCCTTCAATAACACTGCCAACGCATCAGCACAAACTTTCCTTAAATCTTCTCTACTGTTCTCCTTTATGCCTCTAAGCCTTATAGCAAATTCCATTTGCCTGAATTGCATCATTGTTATCTCATTTTCAAGTTTTTGATGTTTTCCATCTACTTCACTGATTTTGGAATCTGTATCTTTCAGTCTCATATCTACATCCAGTGCGAGCTTTTCCACCTTTTTATCAATATGCAAAACTACATCAGACAGGCCTTTCACCACTGTTTGGATGTCCTTATTAACTAAATCAAACTTTTCTTGAACAAGCCCTTTAACATCCTTAATTTCTTGGGTAATAAATTCTTTTAAATCCTGGAAGCCATCTCCCTTTGTCTGGCTTTGCAGCTGTTCTGGCTGATGAGTGGGGGAGCCCCCCCTGCTGGCTTAGCCTCTGCTTTTGTTTGCTTTGATGACATTTTAACACGATTTCTGCACCCAATACAAAAACCAAATCTTCCCAATAATTTCTCCAGGATAAGCCAGATTGATAATAGTCTTTATAATTAAATTTTCTTTTGTTCTTTCCCCTTTCCAGCCGAATCTGTAACTTTAAAACTTGTTGCTTTAAGCTTGTTACAATAGACAGACCAGTCCACTTTCGTTTTCAGCAGCTCTTTCTACTGAAAGCAATCGCCATTTTTTTTTCCTTTCTTTTCCCCACTCTCAAAGTTTTGGAGTTTCAAAAGTATAATTCTTTAAATTAATCCACAGGGCTAAAAATATTTGCGTTTTGTTTTAAAGTTCCGTTTCCACCCTGCTGTTGTGCTTTGTCAATTTGTTGATTGCGCTGTCTGGCTCTGCTCAAAGCAGAGTTTCCCCGTTGTCTGGAGCTGCAGCGACTTAAAAAGGGAGTCCCACCCTGTTACCTCCCCAGAGTACCTGGGGGTCTCACAGGGGACTCTACCTAAAGTCGCCTGCTCTTCTCATCAAATCCTAAAAGATCGGGAGTTTTCCGAGCCGTTTCTGTTCTTTGAAATGGCTCTTTTACAGGCAGCAGGGCTGGCGGTCTTCAAAAGATCGTCAGCGACAGCGCGGCTCAACCAGAAGTCCATAACTGTAATTTTTTACTACTGGTTCTGTGGGCGTGGCTTATTTTGTGGGCGTGGTTTGGAGGTCAGGTGACCGGGTGGGCATGGCTATGTGTATAGGGACTACTCAGAGGGCTGAAAACAGTCATTTCTGACAGGTCCTTGCACTTTTGACTGGTCCTCACAGTTATGACCATCCTCACATTTATGCCAGTGCAGCATTCTTAACAACCATGTCACTCATTTCACAACTGCTTCTCTTCACCATGGTGACAAGATAGGGCAAAAATGTAAAATGTGAGGACAGTTGTAAGTTCAAGGACTGGTCAAAAGTGTGAGGACCTATCAAAAATAACTTTTTCAGCCCTCTGAGTAGTCCATGTACACAAAAGGACTACCCAGAGGGCTGAAAAAAGTGATTTCTGACAGGTCCTCGCACTTTTGACCGGTCTTCGCACTTATGACTGGTCATCATTTATGCTCATTGTAGCATTCTTAACAACCGTGTCACTCATTTCACAACTGCTTCTCTTCACCATGGTGACAAGATAGGGCAAAAACGCAAAATGTGAGGACCGTCATAAGTTCGAGAACTGGTCAAAAGTGCAAGGACCAGTCAAAAATAACTTTTTCAGCCCTCTGAGTAGTCCATGTGCATAAAAGGATACAGCAATAGAGAGGGATGAAGGAAGGCAAGGGAAATTAGAGTAGGAGTGAAGGTAAGAGAGGGAGGAAGAGAGGAGGAGAAAGAGAAAGGGAGAGGAAGTAGGGAGAAGAGGGGGGAAGAGAAAGTAAGAAGGAAAGAAAAGAGAGACGTGGTAGGTTTGAGGAGAAAGATTGCTGTACAATAAAAAAGATGAAAAGGAAGAAAACCAACCCCAAACAAATATAAAGATATTAAGATAAAGAATGAATTGTTAAACTTCAAAGAAGAAAAGAGAACAAATATGAATAAATAGCAATAATTAGAAACACACATACAAACATACAATGTATTTTCTTTGAACAGAGTATTTGGCCAGTTCACAAATTTAAACAGTGTTTAGTCATTTCAATTAAATTTACAATTTCTATATTTTCTTTTTACCATATTTATTCCTCATCTATTTTTTTTAAAAAACCAATATTACCCTTCATCCTCATCTCTAATCTTAACCAATTTCAATTTTTCCCTTCTATTCTATATTATACCCCTTCCCATTGTCATCTATTTTTATATCCATCCTCACATTGGTTAATTATGTAATTATGTAATACAGTTGTTTAACACAAATTCAACATTTTAATATAAATCAATTAGTTATATAACTATCTTTTGTATATTAATCAATATGAACATGAATATTCCAATTATTTCCATGCAATCCAATTTCTTACAAATCAATTAATTATATTTACCAATAATAATAAACTAAATAATTTCCGCCATATATTCCTCCAAACCACAACTTAACCATTTCTGCTTTCAACACAATATACAATTAATAGTATCTCAATTATTACAATTCCCTAGTTAAACAGAGCTTTTTTTCTTTTCTGTTTTAAAATCTTGAACCTCCTCTTTTGCCCTAAATTTCCCATTGTTCACAGTTTTCCACCTACCTTTTTTGGTGAGGAAAAAGAAGAAGAAATCTCTCTCTGCCTCATTTTGTCACGTTGCAGCAAAGACCCTGCTTTAGTTCAGTTTCAGTTTCAGTTTTCAGCATGGCTTGGGGAAAAAAATCTGCACCTCTTTGCAGCTAGCAAAACAGCTGAGAGCAAATCAGCTGAGAGTCGGGAGGCCGATCTAATAAACTTATGGTAATTAACCTATGCTGGAATAGAAAGGGGCTGTTTTTTTCTATTTTTGAAAGCACGGGTCTACTCATTTGTTTTCTCTTAACACTGATCAGCTGTAGGACGGCCCTTTGAAGCCCTGCAGCAAGAATTTAAACAGTTTTTTTCCCTTTAGCCATCAGCTGGGACTCGGGAGGCAGCAACAGATTGGGAGTGGGCGGGGTAAGCGACCAGCAACTGGCGATCCAACAGAGGCAGAGGGTGAGGGTGAGTGAAGGCGTGGAGGGGGGGCAGAGAGGGCTTTGGCGACCCCTGAGAAATGGCCGTTCGACCCCCAAAGGGGTTGCGATCCCTAGGTTGAGAACTGCTGGTCTACAGTTAAGACTAGGCCTGTTTGTGATTTCCTTTCCTTTTAAATCTTGGTTTATGCACCTTAAATTGGAGCCAATTTTAAAATTCCTGAAGTATCTGAAGTGAAATTTCATTTCCCATCTCTTCTAGAAATGGAACAGATCAGAAATATCAGAGTTTGAATGAGAGGTAACTAAAAGACAGGAAAATGATTGCTTGCATCATTGAGTAAATAGGGAGAAAGTTAAAGGAGGGATTGAAAGTTTTTTTTCCTCTGTGTTGTCTTTCCCTATTCATGCAAGACACTGAAATCCTCTATATTTTGAAGTTTCTAGGTTTGTTAAATAAAGAGTGGGCCGTTAGGTCCACAGGGGAGATGTTGGCAGTGCCTACAATATGGTGGATGGTGAGACTTGATTTCTTCTTCCCACATCCACCCAGAAGCTAATTTGAGGGGACCTGGGATTTGAATTGGTCTTTTTTACTGAAAGTTCTGGAAGATATGAACTTTGCTGAGAATTTTATTCAAGGAATTTAGTGTCAGAAGACTCCAATTATGTTTAATAGTGATCTACGTAAACCATGCGATATCTAGAAGGGGACAAGACAAGGTCTTCCTTTGTCCCCTTTCCTGTTTATTTTGGCTATTAAAGTGTTGACTTGTCATGGCTGAGGATGAAGGAGAGCAGAAGGGATGTTCTGTTAGGTTAGTTGCCTAGCAACAGAGCAAAGATTCTGATCAATGACAGTTGGCTGCAGCAACTGTCAACTTTGAATCTAACCAGGCAGCAGCCATTTTTTTTTTATTCCACATGGAAGATTCAGAAAAATTCAGCCCTGCCCACCATGGAGGAATTCGTTGGTGAAATGGACAGAACTTGCTGAGATGGGCAAATGGATTTCTTTTATAGGTAATCCTCAACGTACGACCTCAATTTAGCCCAAAATGTATGTTGCTAAGTGAGAAATTGGTTAAGTGAGCTTTGCCCTATTTTATGACTTTTCTTGCCACATGGTTAAGGGAATCACTACCGTCATTAAATTAATAACGTAGTTGTTAAGTGAATCTGATTTCCCTATTGACTTTGCTTGTCAGAAGGTCGCAAAAGGTGGTCACATGACCCCAGGTCCCTGCAACCATCATAAATGTGAGTCAGTTGTCAAGTATCCGAATGTAAATCAGAATGTATGTTCCAATGCTGCGAAGGTCATAAGTGTGAAAAATGGCCATAAATCATTTCTTTTCAGTACCATTGTAACTTTGAATTGTCATTAAGTGAACTGTTGAAAGTCAAGGACTACCTGAATTATAGGGCAATGTACCTTTATTGGTGACTGAAACACGCTTAGTGTCTTTTTGCATTAAAAGTCCAAAAGTACCTTTGGTCAGTCAGTAGTGGTGACCTCGAGGATTGGGAGTTTATGTGAGGAAATTTGGTGACATTTGAATGAGGAACTTGTCATATCTAAAGAGGATAAATATCCATTTCTTTCCAGTACTACACAGACCACAGGGAAATGGGAATACTGATTTTCATGGAGCTATTAAGGATACACGTTTGAGACCATCCTAAATAATTTTGAAGAAATCTGGCAACCTTTCACAGAGTCCAGGACATCCCTCATATCTGTCCTCCCTTAAAGGGTTGCTTAAGTCAAATATTGGCTAACCTGCACACTGAACAAAAAAATTACCAACAGTTTAGAAACATATACTTGATGTAAATGGTCTCTCAGCAGAAGAAACCAAAAGGAGATGCTTCTGACTGAGGAAGCGGACTAATGAGAATGAACTGGGAAAAGAACTTAGTTCAAGCACAAATCCTGGCCTAAAGTTTAAACAATTTCAGATTTCAGGCAACAGACCCTTTTTTTCAATTGAATCTTTGGCCTTGGGATCTAGTCAAGCCTGTCTGATTTGTTTTGTCACTTTATCCCAAATCTGAAGGCATTTTGAATGGAGGCAATAAAGGAAACCCTAGACAAAAAATCAACAGAGAGAGATGTCTCGCATGATCCATTTGAAACGCAAACTTTATTCCCAATACGACTCTGGCTATGAGTTTAGTGAAGGAGGGTGGGATCTTTCCTCCTTTCCCCTTCTCCTAAGTATTGTTTCTTCGAGGAAGGGAGGGAAGTTCAGGTAATGGATCACTAGGTCTCCTTGCTGCCCTGTTTGGGCTTCAGCTCCAACCCTTTCCCCACCATTGGATGTGGCAAAGCCAGTTCTCCTCCAGGCAGCTCCTGGAGAAGGTGGGCTCTTCCTGCAGCTGCCTAGTTAAGTCAGGATAGTGACATTTCAGGAATATCCTCCTGACATTATCTAGCATATATTCTTTTACCATTCACATGGCACAATGCTGAAAGCTTTCCGTTTTGGGGACTAGAGTATCAGGTGGCTTCTTTGAATAAGAGACCAATCTGATATGAGGATGTTTTCTTTGTCTTCCCTGGATCAAATATTCAGAGAGGTTCTTGACCTTGACGCTGTTTTGCTATTGGTTCATGACATTTGGTTATGTCTAGAAAGGGTACTTAAGCAGTGATGATTCAAGACCAAGTTCTGAAATTCTGAGATCCCCAAAGTATATAATGTCATAAAACACTTGTAAAATAACTGGCATAGGTCATCTAGAGTGTTGCAACTGGTGCAACACTCCAGTTGCATCTAATATTCTTAGCATCTAGATTTACTGCCTCATCTACTTCCAAGAACAGGAGAAAGAGGGAAGGAGGGAGAGAGAGAGAGAAGAGAGAGAAGAGAGAGAAGAGGAGAGAGAGGGAGAGACAGAAAGAAGAGAGAGGTGGGGAGAGAGAGAGAGAGACAGAGAGAGACAGTCAGACAGACAGACAGAGACAGAGAGGAGAGACACAGAGAGACAGAGCGGGGGGAGAGGTTTAGGTTTAGGTTTTATTTGATTTATATACCGCCCTACTTCCGAAGGACTCAAGACGGTGAACAGCCACAAGATAAAACACATAAATACAAAATTTAAAAGCAAAATAAAACCGAATTAAACAATTTGGCCGAAGACAGATTTAAAACACCCCAATAATTAAGAACAGACTAAAATTTGCGTTTTAAAAAGGGAAAAATTAGACCAGGCCAGCCTGATGGAATAAAAAGGTCTTAAGAGTGTGGCGGAAGGTGTGTAGATCCGGGATCCTCCATATCTCCGGGGGGGAGCTCATTCCAGATAGTAGGTGCCTCCACAGAGAAGGCTCTTCCCCTGGGGGCCGCCAGTCGACATTGTTTGGCCGACGGCACCCGGAGGAGCCCCTCTCTATGAGAGCGTACCGGCCGGTGGGAGACTACTGGTGGCAGCAGGTGGTCCCGTAGATAACCAGGTCCTAAGCCATAGAGCGCTCTAAAGGTGGTAACCAAGACCTTGAAGTGCACACGGAAGACCACCAGGAGCCAGTGCAGCTTGCGCAGGAGAGGTGTTACATGGGAACGCCATGTCGCTCCCATAACCATCCGCGCAGCTGCACCCTGCGCCAGTTGGAGCCCCCGGGTGCTCCTCGAGGGGAGCCTCATGTAGTCCAGGTGGGAAGTGACGAGGGCATGAGTGACCATGTGTAAGGAGTCCTGATCCAGAAAGGGACGCAACTGGTGAATCAGGCGAACCTGATGAAAAATCCTCCCTGTCATGGCCATAAAGTGCTCTTCTAAAGACAGCTGTGAATCAAGGAGGATGCCCAAGATGCGAGCCCTCTCTGTGGGGGCCAGTGATTCGCCACCAATAGTCAGTGATGGCACCAATTGACTATATCGGGACGTCAGAAACCACAGCCACTCGGTCTTGGATGGGTTGAGCCTGAGCCTGTTCCTCCCCATCCACATCCACATGGCCTCCAGGCACCAGGACATCACTTCAAGGGCATTGTTGGGGTGGTCTGGGGTGGAGATGTACAGCTGAGTATTGTCAGCGTACTGATGGTACTTTACCCCAAAACCATGGATGATCTTGCCCAGTGGCTTTACATAAATGTTGAACAGAAGGAGTGAGAGGACCGACCCTTGTGGCACCCCACATATGAGGCGCCTCGAGGTCGACCTCTGCCCCCCTGCCAACACAGACTGCAACCAGTCGGAGAAAAAGGAGGAGAACCACCGCAACACAGTGCCCCCCATCACTAGCTCTTCCAACCGGTGCAGCATGATACCTTGGTTGATGGTATCAAAAGCAGCTGAGAGATCTAATAGGACCAGGACAGAGGAGCAACCTCTGTCCCGAGTCCTCCAGAGATCATCAACCAACGCGACCAATGCCGTTTCCATGTTGTACCCAGGCCTGAAGCCCAACTGGAACAGATCCAGATACACTGTTTCATCCAGGTGCTGGGGGAGCTGTCACACAACCACACTCTCAACAACCTTCACCACAAAGCGAAGGTTGGAGACTGGATGATAATTAGACAACAGTGCCGGGTCCAGGGAAGGCTTCTTGAGGAGAGGCCTCACCACTGCCTCTTTCAAGGCAGCGGGGAAGTCATCCTCACTCAGTGAAATGAGAGACAGAGAGGCAGAGAAGAGAGGAGAGAGAAGAGAGGGGAGAGGGGAGAGGGGAGAGGGGAGGAATTTAAAGATTTAGATTTCCATATTAATCCCACTTTACATTTTCTCACTTTCTTTTTGGAACCTTGTCTCCTCTGCATTTGTCTCATGTTAAAATTATGATCTTATTTCTTATCCTATCCATATCTGGCTGCATGAGAATTTTAATTATCTATTCAATTATTTTACTGTTTGAAGATTATGTTGAATTTTAATTTGATTACTCTTAAACTCTTCATATTTCTATTCATTTGTTTTTTAATAACCTTAATTGTCCAATTTATGCAAAGGAAGAATATAAGCACACTAAAAACGGCAATGAAAAATGAAACGTCATGAGCCTAAAAACAGTTTCACTATTATTTCCCTGCTTTTGTCATTAGGTGTTCCTTTGTATTTAGATCTGGCCTCAGGAGGAGGATGTAGCATTTGGGAAAGAAGATGCATCCCAGCACCCCAGCACTGGAGGCCAAGATGGAGAAGATCTGCACGACTACCATAGACTTTCCTTTGGTGCTTAGGTAGGCGGGCAGGAAGGAGACCCAGACACTGCAGAAAACCAGCATGCTGAAAGTGATCATCTTAGCTTCATTGAAGGCCCCAGGCAGGTTCCTTGCCAAAAAAGCTACAGTGAAGCAAGTGGTGGCTAGGAAACACATATAGCCAAGGACAAGATAAAACATGGTGATGGAGCCTTCATTGCATTGAAGGATGATCTCCCCAGGCTGGGAGTGGAGATCAGAGTCAGGGAATGGGGGAGAAATTCCCAGCCACAAGGCACAGATGACAACCTGGACACCAGAACCAGAAAGGATGATGGAGTTGGCCAAGCTCTTCCCCAACCACCTTCTCATCCTATTTCCTGGTTTGGAAGCCAGGAAGGCCAATACCACTGTGATAGTTTTGGCCAAGATAGAAGACACAGCTATTGAGAAGACAATGCTGAAGACTGCTTGTCGGAGAAGGCAGGAGGCTTCCCTTGGTCGTCCAATAAAGAACAAGGAGGATAAGAAGCAAAGCAGGAGGGAGACCAGGAGGGTGTAGGAGAGGTCCCGGTTGTTGGCTTTGACAATGGGAGTTTCTCGGTATTGAAGGAATAGGAGTAAAACAAAACCTGTGATTAGGAAAAAGATTAGGGCAAAGGAGATCAGGATGATGCTGAGAGTTTCTTCATAGGACAGGAAGGTTATTCTTTTGGGGATACATTGGATTCGGTTCTCAGTTGGATATTGATCATCTGGGCACTTGGTGCATTTTTCAGTATCTGACAAAAGAGAAAGTAATATTCCTTTTATAGTCTCTCACATCTCAAGAAAGACCTTCTTTGGATGACAACTGATACTGAGAGACAGGAACGCCAAGTACCGTTTTTTTCACACTATAAGACACACCTGACCATAAGACACACCTAGGTTTAGAGGAGGAAAACAAGAAAAAAAAATCAGGCAGAGCCTGAGAGGACCACAGATAGGTGTCCTCTCATGTGCCAGCTCTGCCAATTGACTCCTGCAGTGCAGAAAAGAGACAGAAGAGGCGGGCAATGACAAAGATAGAAGAGGCAGGGTTCAACATTGTAAAAGGACCCTGCTGCCACAGCCCAGCTGCTATTCACCAAAGAACCAGCACCAAGGCACAGACATTTCCACCCACTTTTGGGGAAAAGAAAGTGTGTCTTATGGAGTGAAAAATACGATAAATTGTAAATAAGTGGCTGCATACATACTGTATATAAAACATTTGTCTCACTGAGCTTTTTAAAGCAAACTTTGGGCAGCTTACAGCCAGCAAAAATCCCCCCAATATATACAGCTATAAAAACAACAAGAAGAAATAAGATCCAAAAGAAAAATACTCGGAGTCACAACCACCTTAACTGATGCAACACACCACACTCTTATTCTGCACTAACCTCATTTTATTTCAAGAATCGGGGGAAGAAAATGCATCTCCAGAATTTCAGAAGGCTGGGTGCCTGTTGGAATTCTAGGAAGAAGGTGTGCAATAGGGCAGGAGTTCCAACAGAAAAAGCAGGCTTCCAAAGACCCACAAAGTGGCAATATTTTAGGGAACCAATCTGGGGCACGTCTATCATATCAGTTCTGGCCTTTCATGCTTAGGTCCACGCTGAACTTCTTGAGAAGGGTGCCTCCTTCAAGACAGAAGCTGGTGGGCCCATTGCTGGAAATAGGCATTAAATCCCCCAAGTGTGAAATTAGCTGCAATCCTTGAGTCCCTCTAGAAATTCCTTAATATGTGATTCTTTCCACTGATTAATTGTTCTAACTGTCAGGAAATTTCTCCTTAGTTCTAAGTTGTTTCTCTCCTTGATTAGTTTCCACCCATTGCTTCTTGTCCTGCCCTCAGGTGCTTCAGAGAATAGTTTGTCTCCCTCTTCTTTGTGGCAACCCCTGAGATATTGGAACACTGCTATCATGACACCCGTAGTCCTTCTTTTCATTAAATGAGACATAACCAGTTCCTGCAACCATTCTTCATATGTTTTAGCCTCCAGTTCCCGAATCCTCTTCTCTGCACCCTTTCTAGAGTCTCAACATCTTTTTTACATCATGGTGACCACGATGTAAATGCATAGTATATAGATTGTTCTTTATTAATTCTCCTTTCCTCTTCCTTTCTGGTTGCTTTTAATCCCCAAAAGTGAATGTAAAGCTTTTTTTTCTTTTAGAACCATAACTGTATTTGTGTGTGTGTGTGTGTGTGTGTGTGTGTGTGTGTGTGTGTTTGTGTGTTGTAATTGTTTGTATTTTACTATTTAATATCGAACAAAATTGGAAAGATGAGATAAAATGGGCAGGCTTAGTACGGAACTTACTAATGAATCCATTATTGTGGTTTTGTTGAACCTGGAAGTGTTGAACTTGGCTATAAACAATATTTGTCTTTTACTTCTTAAACCACAAGTGAAAGTACTTGAGAGGAAAGAGGCAGATTTTATGCCTAATAATGGTAAATTTAGTTTACATCTCTCCTCTCACATTGATATCATCTTGATGGATTTTATGGTGAGTCCTCCATTTGATTTTTTCATGTTTCTTGAACCCAAAGGCTTTTCCTCTGGGATCCTCCCAATTGGATCTTTCTCCTTATGTGGCCCTATGAACTTAATAAAGATTGACTGATGGATTAATTGATTGAAATATTGGTTGAATGATTGATTGATGTACCATTGGCCTATAAAGGAAAGTTAGCTTGGATGAGGAAAAGCCATTCACTTGAAACCATTTCTCACATTTCAAAGAATTCAGATGTTCCTAGTAAAGGTAAGATGAGAGAACATTTCTAAACTGACAAGAAGAGAGACTTCTCCTGGCACAAGTAATCTTGCAGAATCCACCAAGTTCTCCTATCTCTTCCAATCTCATCTTTCAAGATCTTTTTCTTATTCCTTCCATTATGGAAGAAAAACAGCAACATATTCAAAATTGAATGCGTCTTCAACATGCATCTCTATCTAGATCAGGGGTGTCAAACTCGCTACCTGCGGGCTGGATGCATCATGTGCTGGCCCTGCCCCCGCCTGGTTTAGTAAAGTGGAAAAAAGTCCCAATAAATCATGTGACACCGTGACAACATGAGTTTGACACCCCTGATCTAGATGCTCTGGATTAATCTAGTATTCTTCCTCCAGAGTTACCCACCTTCCTCAGTGGAGATGGTGCCCTTTGGACAAGGAATGCAGTCGTAGCAGCAAACCGGCTCTCCTTCTCGAGCCCGCTTGACAAATCCAGAACGACAATTTTCCACACATTTGGATTGAGGGAAAATCTAAAGGAGACAAATAAGGAATGCCGAAGAAAACATGTCAGGACTGACCATCCATGGAGAATAGAGGTCAACATAAACATTAGTCCAGTACACTATGGGCCTCACTTAGATGAATATAAAATTTTTAACTAATTCCAAATGACTGTAAGAACTTGTAGTTTCTTCATTTAGTTCCTCACCTCTGCTTCTGGCAGATCTCTTTGCAATAAAGTACTTTTCTACTTAATAAAGTGTGGAAGGATTGAATTGAAAAAATATTTAAGCATTAAGTGACCACCAATGGCTTCCTCCTTATAGCCATATTAACATGCATTACCCCATTCTTCATACATCCATGACATTCTAGCATTAAATTTAAAAAAATTGTAAATTTTAATTGTAAATTTAAATTAAATTTATTAATTTATTAAAATTTATAATAATTATAATAATTATAAATCAATTTTAAGATTTATTTTAAAAAAGTAAAACTGTGATAAAAAAAAGTAACTTCTCACTAGTAGGATCTGCAAAAAATATTTAAGGACTATATAAAACTTTGTAAAGCCATTTGAAAGGGGTTCAAAACACTCTTCTACTGAAGATACAAAGCAAAAGATCCTTCCAACCTTAAAGGGAATGTTAACCTTAAAGGGAATGTTATTTGTTTCTTCATATATTTATTTGTTCAATTCATGTGGCTGCCATGCTAGTGAAATAAGACTAAAACTGACTGTCTAATTTCTGGAACTGTTGTGATGGAGGTGAGATCATGAGAACGTGACCCTCAAACAGGGTAAGTCAGGTATCTTCAGCTGTCAGAAGTGGGACATGAGCCTGACCCTTGTAACAGAAGATGTTTCTAAGGCCCAGCTAGATATCCAAGAAAAAAACCTTTTTGCTTAATAACTACAATTCTGTGACACCAACTGGCATGGAAAGACTAACCTACGTTTATTATTAATTAAATCTGGAGCCTCCTTTTTTGCCAAGAGAGACTTTAGTATCTAACAATCAAGATAAAAATTGCATTCAAGAACTTTTCAGTTGGAAGTGCCTTCTTACAAGCCAAAAGCCAAATCTAAGTACTGGTAGCATTTCCTTTCAAATGGTCACCTATGACGTTTGATATGAGGAAGAACTTTTCTTTGGATCAAAGTCTTATTTCAATTCTTCTGGGTAAGGGCTGTCAACCCTGAAGCTGGCTAGATGGTGGCCATCTTACTATTCTACTGGGGTTTTTCTTTCTTCAAAGCTTCAGTACTGACACAGACTGGAGCTGAGGGATAGGAAGGTGGGGGGTATAGAGATAACTGAGGTGCTATAACCATAACAATATTCTTTCCCCTGGGAACCAAGGTCGTGTGTGCAGGTGGTTGGGATTAAAGAAGAATAATGAAGAATAAATGAAGAATAAGGTCATCCCACATCTGGACTGTGTGCTGATTGGACCATGTGACTTATGCCTTTGGGGAAGAGACAAACTTTTACTTTTAATTAAGGGGAAAATCGGCGGGACCTTTTAGATCCGGTTTTCACCAGCATTGTGTTCTAATAAAATGTTCTCTGAGGAGACCTCATGCCTTGGAGTTCTTTTGTTCATAGGGAGGGTGTTAGTTGGAACTCTGACAAGGGCATTATCTCATATGACAACAGTCATTATGATTTCATGAGAACTGAAAGCCTTTGACCTCCTTTTTAGGAACAGAAGGCCTCAGTATGATGAACGAGAGGCATGCATCACTCTGCCTAAGTCTGGGCTGCTTAAAACATTACAGACAACAAGCCTGCACTTTCTCTAACCAAAGTAACCTGTATTCTAATTCCAAATCTTATTTCCCACTGAGTCTAACAGGAGTTCCATATGGTCTTTATCGAATTTCATTGGATTCAATCTGACACCAAATTCAGAAACTACTAAACGAAATTGACTTCTTCTTTGCCAAGGAAGAAGCAAGGCTATCAGAATCACAATCCAAGCATCTGATGGCCCCTCTCATCAATTTCACGTGGCTTCATTTTACCATTAAGCCACGGTGACTATGCTTAGCTTGCTTGAAATGGGTGCTGCATTTTTGCGCAATAGAGAAAAGACACCAATATTTTTCTCACCTTGTTGAGCAATGTTAGCCGTTGAAGAACATCTTGGTTGACAAAAAGTCCCTTTTTTTCAAAACTCCCCAATTCCTCTTTGACGGGGTAATCCTTGGGGTCAAACACCCAGCTCACGATGTCCAGATCTGCAGCTATATCTCCATGTTGGTCCACGTACAGTTTCCAAAGGGAAATATTGCAAAATACATTCTTCTCCATAAAGGGATGAAGCTAGAATGGAAAAGTTCACCAATTTTTAAAAGCAGAAACCTTGATTTCTTATCCTATATCATGGGCGTCAAACTTGATTGCGTCACGTGACATATCACAATGTATCATGACGTTTTTTGCCTTTCCTGAGCTGGTGTGTGTGTGGCCTGTACATGATGTATCTGGCCCACGGGCTGCCAGTTTGAAACCCCTGTCCTACATGGTCTATTCAAATTTGAATCTTTACTCTACAGTTTGACAACTTGCAAATATGTTGATTAGAACAGGTGTTATTTCCACAAGTGGAAAAAAAAAACATTCAGCAAAATTTGTCCACCACACACTGACAAAATATTGAGAAAATATACTTAACACAATTGGCCAATTATAGGGAAGATTCTAGAGTAAATGACAAATAAATTGAACAACGGGGGGGAAAAAGACATTATTCATAAACTCCTTGAAAAAAAAAAGTGATTATGACTTTGTCAAGAAGAAAGTGGCCAGTCTAATCTTCTCCAAACAAGCCAGATGGGAAACATGACCAGATGAGCTAATTCTACTTTATTATAAGACTACATTAAAAGAATTCAGAAGTCTGAAAGTAGAAATCTCCCACCAGCTATTTTTACAGATCAAAACGTTAGGATCCTTCCTAAGTTTCTTTCTCTGTTTAACAGCTGCAAGTTCCACCTCATCTTCGCTGTTCATTTATTAAACAGAAAGACCCCTATCCCTCCTGGTCAATCCCACATATCATTTACACTTTCTTCATAGATTGTGGGAATATTGGTACTATACCTTGATTTTGGCAAAGTACCGTATTTTCCGGCGCATAAGACAACTGGGCGTATAAGACGACCCCCTACTTTTCCTATTAAAATATAGAGTTTGGGCTATACTCGCCGTATAAGACTACCCCTCAATGTTGTCGGCACTCCCATAGCGTCATCAGTCAGTGCCGGCAACTCAGATTTGGGAAGCTGTGCCAATCTCGTCAAGGCTGCATGCCTCTGAATGCTGGACCCAGCTGGTTGCTTCCACGGAGCTTCCCCCAGCATCCCAGGCATCCAGGTGGATATTACCGACGCTCCAACTTTCCCAGACAGCTGGGGCTCGCCATCACTGGGGGTCAGCTGGGGAAGTCGGAGCGTCGGTAGGCTTATACCCGGTGTATAAAACGACCCCCGACTTTTGAGAGGATTTTTCTGTGTTAAAAAGTAGTCTTATACGCCAGAAAATATGGTATTAAAAAAAGCCACCCTACTTTTTGATATATGATTATGAAGCCAGTTCAATGAGGACTGGATTGTATATGAATTAAGTTGATAAAACTATCTTAAAATTTTACTCAAATAATTTTCAATATTTCTCATAAAACTAGGGAGTTATGACTAACAAGTAGCCCTTGCTCATATATTCTTCTATATTTTTATTAGTACAGACAGGTAACATATCGGAATTTTGTGATGTAATATTTATACCAACTCTTAGACAAAGTTTTTGGCTCTCTTTTCCAAAATTCCCAGATTCCCCCTCCCGCCCCCCCCCAAAAAAATTCCTGTATAAATCAATGAAATGCGCTGGGAGAAGAATGTAGAATACCAAATTTAATTAGACTATTTGTGAGAATAATCTCAACTTGTAGGTGATTGCAAACCAAATGTGAGTCAGCCAAATGTGATATTCATGGAAAGAAGGCATGAATGGAAATCCATGAGAATTTCAGGAGTGAACATTGTAGTTTGCAGAGACCGCTAAGTCATGTATCAGGTTCCTTTGCAGGCACCATGCTTGGAGAAGACATTGTCAAAATCTGGAACAGGCTTTGGGAAGGGTAAGGAAGCCAAGGAAGAGATCAAAAGAGCTGTTCTTAACCTTGAGGAAAGATAACAAGGAGAGGGACAGCTGAAAATCAGGAGCAGTCTGAGAGCACCTTTTCCAACTAACACAATCTCTTGGTTGGAAGAGGGAGGAGACAGCACTCTTCCAATAAATGAAAGATATTACACAGAATCAGATGACACTAAGCTGGCAGGAATAACCAACACCCCAGAAGAAAAGCTCAGGTTCCAAAAAAATAAAAATAAAAATCATCTTGACAGACTTGAACAATGGGGCCTATCCAACAAAATGAAATTTAATGTGGAGAAAAGCAAGGTTTTACACCTAGGCAGGAAAAACCAATGATACAAGTACAGATTGAGCTAAACCTGGCTCAAAAACAGTAACTGTGAGAGGGACTTTGGAGTCCTAGTAGACCAGGGGCGTCAAACTCACATCATCATGGCATCATCACGTGATGTATTGTGACTCCCCCCTCTTTGCTAAACTGGGCATGGGCGTGGTCAGTGCGTGATGCATCTGGCCCGCAGGCCTCAAGTTTGACATCCCTGTAGTAGATGATCACTCAAATATGAGCCAGCAGTGTGCAGCAGCAGCCCAAAAAGCTAATACAATCCTTTGTTGCATAAGCAGAGGCATAGAATGAAAATCACATGAAGTATTAGTACCACTTTATAAATTCTTAGTAAGACCACACTGGGAATACTGCATCCAGTTTTGGTCACCACATTACAAAAAAGATGCTGAGACTTTGGAAAAAGTGCAAAGAAGAGCAACTAAGATGATTAAAGTCCTGGAGACAAATCATATAAAGAATGGTTGCAGGATTTGGGTATGGCCAGTCTAGAAAAAAGGAGGACTGGACTGACATGATAGCAGTATTCCAGTATTTGAGACAAAGAGGAGGGGGGTCAACTTACTTTCCATAGCATTAGAGGGTAAGACAAGAAGTAATGGATGGAAACTACTCAAGAAAGAAGCAACCTGGAATTAACTTCTTAACAGTGAGGACAATTAACCTGTGGAACAGCTTTCCTTCAGAAGTGCTTCATCACTGGAGGTTTTAAAGAAGAGACTGGACAGTCATCTGTCTAAAATGGTATAGGGTCTCCTGCTTGAACTGGGGGTTGGACTAGAAGACCTCCAAGATTCCTTGCACCTCTATTCTGATTGATTGGTTGATGAAGATCTTTTCATGTTATTACAGATTGCTGGTGCTGGAAAAAGTAATTCAGCTACAAGAAAGGAGATTCTGGCTAAACGAGAGGAAATACATCTTAATGTATAACCCACCAGGTTTCCTTGCATTCCATCGGCCGAGGTTACAGGGCAGGGGTGGGGGAGTAGTGGTTATCATAAAAGAAGGTCTGAGACCGAAGGAGGCCACTGTCCCTCAGACGGACGGCTGTGAGTCCCTCCTTGTGAAGTGGGGTCATGGGGTTCAGATGGGCTTGCTGATCACGTATCTGGCTCCCTGCCACGTGGCAGCAGCCCTGCCCGAGCTCCTCGACGTTATCACCGCGGTGGCAGTTGATACCCCCAGACTTATGGTCATGGGGGATTTCAACCTGCCATCTGTGGGTGAGACGTCGGAGGTGGCCCGGGAGTTCATGGCTTCCATGACAGCTATGGACCTGACCCAACTAATTCATAGCCCCTACCCACACGGGGGGGGGGACACGCTGGACTTGGTTTTCGTCTCTGGACAGTGGCGGAGTGATCTCGAATTAGGGGACTTAGTCATCGAGCCCTTGTCATGGTCAGATCACTCCCTCCTCCGTCTCGACTTTCAAACTGCTGCACCCCGCTGCAGGGAGGCGGAACCGGTAAGATGGTACCACCCCAGGCGCCTGATGGAACCTGACAGGTTCCAGATGGAGCTTGGGCCATTTCCTGAGGCTCTGATATACGCCTCGACCGGAGACCTGGTGGCCGCCTGGGATAGGGCGGCCTCTGGAGCTCTGGATCGGGTCGTTCCTTTGCGGCCTCTGACCCGGCACCGATCTCTCTTTTTTTTTTTATTGAAAAAGTTTTAAAAGTTTTACATACATTTTCTCCCCCCCTCCCCAACCACCCCCCCGACTTCCCAGAGCAAGTACAAAATAAAATACAGCTTAAATTCTCTAAATTAAACTCCATTTCACACTTATTATAATCATGATCATTAAACAAATAGATAAAAGGAAAGCAAGTCTTTTTTCTCCTTATTCCATCTAATTCAACAAAATTATCTCCATTTATAATTACAGCAATTAAAACAATTAAGTATTATCTAATCAAACCTATCATTACTCAATTTGGCTAATTGTTACTTAACAAATTATTAGATCTATACAATTTAACAAAATATTTTATAACTTCTTTCATTTAAAACAAAACAACAACAACAACAACAACAAAAGGAAACCCTCACTCAAAAAAACCCCGATTTAAAAAAAAATTACTATATAAACTCTTCCGTCCTTCACTTTTAAACCATCAAGGTCCAATTATAATTAAAACACTTAATAAGAAATAATATTAACAATAATTTTTTAATTAATAATCAAACCTCTTATATCAATACATATTAACAAATCAACTAAGAACATCATTTAAGAACTTTATCAATCATTTAAATTCTTCATACTAGATTGAACCAATTGCTAATCTTCTTGTCTTCACATCTTCCAACAGCATATAAGATATCTTCATTTGCGTCTACCCACCTAAATAAAAATTGTTTCTGTATATAAAAAAAAAGCCCCCCGAGTGACTTTGTAATTGTAATTATATTTGAAATGATATCCATCAAATCCAGTCAAAAATTAGATTAATAAATTCGTCAGACATATTAGGGAAACCACCAGATCAACTGCAATTGCCCTAGGTCCATAGTCCTTTTGCCTTATATTCATTACCATCAAGCAGGAAACTTCAATTTGCTATATTCAATAGAACTTCTGCGATTGCAATTAAGTCCAAATTTGTTGCAGTCCTTAATAAAATAATCCAAATCATTCAAGTCAGGGCATATTTCACAACCCAATACACCAGCATTGCTATGATCTGTTTATTCTTCTCAAATATTCCAATACAGCTGTAGGTTGCCTCCTCATCGTCGCTCATCACTTATTTAACTGGCATTAAACTGCTGTCTGTTTTTTTTTTCTTTTTCCAAAAAATTCAAAATCTTTAAACAGTATCCATCAAATCCAGCCAGAAATTAGATTGATAAATTCATCAGACGTATTAGGGAAACCACCTGATCAACTGCAATTGCCCTAGGCCCATAGTCCTTTTGCCTTATATTTATTACCTTCAAACAGAAAACTCCAATTTACTATATTCAATAAAACTTCAGCGATTGCAATTAAGTCCAAATTTATTACAGTCCTTAATAAAATATTCCAAATCATTCAGGTCAAGGCTTATTTCACAACCCAACACACCAGCATTGCAGTGATCTGTTTATTCTTCTCAAAATATTCCAATACAGCTGTAGGTTACCTCCTCACCGTCGCTCATCGCTTAGTTAACTGGCATTAAGCTGTTGGATGTTTTCTTCCAAAAGTTCAAAATCTTTAAACACTTAAACAATACTTTTTAAGGACCATCATCCCATCAAGCAGGGTTATTTTCCATTTCTCCAGTCTTTCTTCTTTTCCTTTTTATGAACTTTCTTCTTAACTTTGATCCCTCTGCCTTTTTTAGCTCCAGTAGAATTTTGCGGTTTTTGGGATTGCATATTATAAAATTTTTGCAGAAATGTAGCTTCTTCTGGAAACAACTGTTTAAGTGCAGATTGAGTTTTATAAAAAAAAATTCGTGGAACCAAAATTTCATCAGCTTCCAACACTTCTTGCTCCTTATTTTGCACAGCATTCATCTCTCTCTCCTCAGTAAAATCTGCTATAATCTGTTGTTGTTTTTTTGCATCTCCCAACTCTTCATTCAATCCCCCACTGCTAGATTGCAACTCAGTATTTCCATGTATTTCATTGTTTCCAGCTTGAGAAGCTTGAAATATAGTATCAATTCTTTTCAATAAAGCAGAGGTAATTGAACTCAAAGCTTCCTCAAAATCAGACCATTGAGGGTTAAATAACCCTCCTTTGCTTTCAAAAAGCCCAGCCATCTTGCCCCCCTTCTTCCTTCCCTTCCAGAAGGACAGAAAAAAAAGGGGGAAGAAAAAGAAAAAAAGAGTTTCAAGAAGAAAAAAAAAGGGATCCTTTACAATTTGTAATTTGTATTGCTGCTTCAATTATTATTATTCCTTTCTTGTTACATCCACTTTTCAAAAAGGAGTTTTACGTTTCAAACAGGGGCTTGTCAATAATTACTTTTAGCTTTCACTTCTTCACGCCCCGTTAAAACTCAAACGCCATCTTGCTTTCACTTTCAGCTTAGGAAGAATCTTTTAAAGAAAGTAAATCTTTGGAGTTAAAAGGAAAAAAAAATACTTGCTGTTTGATTCATACTGCTTGTGCTCCACCAGCTTGATTCAAAGAGTATCTATTTAAAGTTGGTGCTGGGATGGTAACGACATCTAGCTCTGCAAAGCAGAGGCATCCAGGGTCCAGAGTACTGACAGGCTTAGCGGGGAGCTCTCATCTTCAAGCGCCAGATTATGGGTGAAATCTGGCACTTTCAGGGAGCTCTACCCCACCCGTCTACTCACTTTCCCCCCTCATACCAGGGGGAAAGTTTTCAAACCGCAAGACAGCCGATAGTCGCTGTTCTTGCAGTTCTACGAAGCCCTGGGCTGGCGCTTCAAAAAGAAGCGTCCGGCAATGTCGCAGTCCCACCGGAAGTCACCGGCACCGATCTCAATTGGCTCCTCGGTTCTCTGAGGAGCTGAGAGACTTGAAGCTCCGGAAAAGATGCCTGGAGAGTAGTTGGAGGGCTAGTCGCTCCGAATCTGACCGAACACTAGTGATATCCCATATTAGGACTTACTTAGTGGTGATAAAAGCAGCAAAATGTAACTATTGCATCATCAGATAATCGCCTGGCCACCCTCTTTAGGGTAACCCGCTCCCTGCTCCACCAGGAAGCATGGGAGGACCCCTTGGAGGGGAGAGCCGAGGATTTCGTCCGGTATCTGCATGACAAAATCACTCAGATTAGGGAAGAGTTGGACTCCGACTGGGTAGTTCCAGGGGGAGGGGATGGGGCAGGTCTTGAGACTGTTACTTGGATTGAGTTTGATCCTGTGACCCCTGAGGACGTGGACAGGATTCTGGGTAGACTGAACGCGACCACTTGTTTATTGGACCCGTGTCCCTCCTGGTTAGTACTGGCTTCCCGGGAGGTGACACGTGGCTGGCTCCAGGGGATTATAAATGCTTTGTTGGGTGAGGGTGACTTTCCCACCGCCTTGAAAGAGGCGGTGGTGAGGCCTCTCCTCAACCTGGACCCGGCAATGTTGGTAAATTATTGTCCGGTCTCCAACCTCCGCTTCCTGGCGAAGGTTGTTGAGAGTGTGGTTGCGCAACAGTTCTCCCAGAACCTGGATGAAACGACGTATCTAGACCTGTTCCAGTCCGGCTTCAGACCCGGGTACAGCACGGAAACGGCATTGGTCCCATTGTTTGATGATCTCTGGAGGGCTCAGGACAGGGGGTGCTCCTCTGTCCTGGTCTTGTTAGACCTCTCAGCGGTTTTTGATACCATCGACCATGGTATCATGCTGCACCGGTTGGAAGGGTTGGGGGTGGGAGACCTCCTTTCCCTCCGACCGGTCACAATCGGTGTTGACAGGGGGGCAGAGGTCGACCCCAAGGCCCCTTATATGTGGGGTGCCACAAGGGTCAGTCCTCTCGCCCCTCCTGTTCAACATTTATGTGAAGCCGCTCGGTGAGATCATCCGTGGTTTTGGGGTGAGATACCATCAGTACGCTAATGACACCCAGCTGTACATCTCCATCCCAGACCATCCCAACAATGCCCTTGAAGTGATGTCCCGGTGCCTGGAGGACGTGCGGATCTGGATGGGGAGGAACAGGCTCAGACTCAATCCATCCAAAACTGAGTGGCTGTGGTTTCCGACGTCCCGATATAGTCAGCTGGTGCCATCGCTGACTATCGGGGGTGAATCATTGGCCCCCGCGGAGAGGGCACACAACTTGGCTGTCCTCCTGGACTCACAGCTCTCTTTAGAAGAACGCTTGACGGCCGTGACCGGGAGGATTTTTCATCAGGTTCGCCTGATTCGCCAGTTGCGTCCCTTTCTGGATCGGGACTCCTTACTCATGGTCACTCATGCCCTCGTTACCTCCCGCCTGGACTACTGCAATGCTCTCTACATGGAGCTCCCCCTGAGGAGCACCCGGAGGCTCCAGCTTGGGTAGAGTGCAGCCGCGCGGGTGGTGATGGGAGCGATTTGGCGCTCTCATGTGACACCTCTCCTGCGCTAGCTGCACTGGATCCCGGTGGTCTTCCAGATGCGCTTCAAGGTATTGGTTACCACCTTTAAAACGCTCCATGGCTTAGGGCCCGGGTACTTGCGGGACTGCCTACTACCACCAATAGCCTCCCACTGACTGGTATGCTCCAATAGAGAGGGGCTCCTCCGGGTGCCGTTGGCCAAACAATGTTGACTGGCAGCCCCCAGGGGGAGAGCCTTCTCTGTGGGGGCACCCACTATCTGGAACGAGCTCCCCCCGGAGATTAGGAGGATCCCGGATCTTCGTGCTTTCCGCTGTGAGTTAAAAACCTTTCTGTTCCACCAGGTGGGCCTGGCCTAATTTTCTCCCTTTTCGTAAAAACAATTTTATAATTTTTAATATGTAAATTTGGGGTTTGAATTTTTAAAACTGGGATTTTAAAGAGTTGTGGCTAATGTTTAATCTGATTTTATTTGCTTTTAAATTTTGTATACATGTTTTTATTTTTGCCTATTCACTGCCCTGAGTCCCTTCGGGAGAAAGGCGGTATATAAATATAATAAATATATAAATATAATTAATTAATTAATTAATAGGAACAGTTTTAGAGCCAAGCCAATGAACCGGAGAAGTTTGGTCTCTCCTTCATTGATTATCTTAATACAAAAACTGAACAGCCATCAGTCAGAAAAGCTTTAACCGAGATTCCTGTAAAGATGAGGGGCTAGGCTACAGATTCTTTGGATTTGAAACTTTATGCTGTAAGCAATTAGATTGGCCAAACCTGTAGATCTTTTGTAGCACAAGGAGGTTGAGAAGATTCCCTTCCCTCTTCCTTTGAGTTCCTCCAAAGGAGCTAAGTCTGATAGATCCTTGTTGGGATCCAATACCTGCCATGGCTGCAGCCTTGAAGCCATCAACTTCTCTTTGCCCTTCTTTCTTCTCCTCCTGGACCTGGAGGAATATGCAGAATTCAAGGTGTGGGCCAGAGTCTTAAAGATACTGTAAACCTTTCGGCCAGTTTCAATCTGCATACCGCTTATTTTATTCTCCATTGGTGCTTTCTGGGTGCATCTTCTCCGACCTTTGACAGAAAAGGCATGCTTTAAAAAAGAACAGTGCAAAGACCGATCTCGATATTGGGGTTCTACATGGTGGAAGGGGTATATGGTATTATCTTTTGTCACTTTTTTTTCCTGTAAAGGAAAACTCCATACACTATGAATGTACTTGAAAACTCTGTTCCTTCGCATGTTATATTTCTCGAAGACTGTGAGGATCCAGACTTTCCCTTCTATAGGTCCAGACAACTGCATAA
>WNWU01010748.1:5441-19965 GCA_012654045.1 Ptyas mucosa | reverse complement strand
TTAAAACAACAAATTGAAAAAGACTTGGAAAAATGGAAGAATCTCCAGCTATCACTCATGGGACAGATTGCATTGATAAAGATGAACATATTACCAAGATTGCTATTTCTATTTCAAACTGTGCCAATAAAAATTGAAAAGACGACTTCCGGTGGTTCCGCGAGCCTGGACGGTGCCCGAATGAGAGTGCCCGCTTCGCGGTCCAGTAAAAACCCCTGAACGGCAGTCCAACACCGTTGGGAGGTTTGAAAAACCTTTCCCCGGGCAAAGGGGAAAGGCAAGAGCCGGCTGGTGGGGGCAGAACTCACCAAAGCCCCCCAGAAGGATTTCTGTGGAGGCGGAAGGTTTGAGTTCCCCAGAAGCCAGCCAACTGCTCCGGACCGGAAACGTCTCTGCCTTTGCAGAGCCACAAGCCGCAACTGCATCTGATTTTTTTTTCTTTATTTTTAAAACTTTTTTTTTTACAACAGAAACAGACGGGATCAGCCAGGAGGACTTTAATGGCAAGTATTTGACTTAACTTCTCTCTACTTGTGGATTGCCTCCTTCGGAAGTTACAAATTAACAGCAAGTAAAATGGCGATTGAGGCTTGACTGGCTGGGAAAGCGAAAGTGATCTGAGCACTGGCACAGCCTCAAGTGATTTTCTTAAATTTTCTTTTGTTAAAGACTTACTAGAAGGAGGATTTTTATCAAGATTGGTTTGTTGGAATTTCAGTAAAGATTTGGACTATTTGGCTGCTTAATAATTAAAGGAAAACTTTAAGAAACAGGAAGAAGGAAAGAAAGTAAATAAAAGAAGGAGGAGGGAAAAAAAAAACTCTCCCAAAGATGGCCACAAAAATTCCCTCAGTTAAAACTGTTCCAGCCAAAGGCACACCCAGTGCTGGAAGTTCACCTGCTCATGCTCCTAAAGTACAGGAGACACAAACTTTAACAATTGAAATGATACAGCAGGTTATTCAAGGAGCTTTAAGTACTACAGAAGATAAACTTACAGCTGTATTGGATAACAGGATTCAAACTGTAGCAGATGATCTCACTGTTGTGATAGACTCTAAAATTCAAATAGTTACAGAAGAATTGGCAGCACGCAATGTGGCTATCAGAGAAGACATACTCTTTGCATTTCAAGGGCTAGCTGCTCAGGCTGAAAGTCTTGACTGCAAGATTGATGAGGTTAAGGAATCCACAGAGATTATGAGCAGCAAACTGGATATGGCTCAGCAGAGAATAGAGAGATCTGAGATGGATTTGATTTTGGTACAATACAGAGAAATGGAGTTTGCAGTGAGAATCAGAGGAGTCAAGGAAGATAAAAAAGAAAATTTAAAGGACAGGATGGGAGAAGCAGTGGCAAAGGCGCTGGGGATGCCAAAACGTGAGGTGGTGTGGCAAATTGACAAAATTTTCAGAGTTAACTCCTGGGTAGCCAGGCAAAGAAAACTGCCTAGAGATATAGTAATATATTTTACTACAAGACATGTACGTAATGAAGTGCTGCAAGCAACCTACAAAAAAAAGTTAGAAGTGGAAGGACAAGAAGTGATGACAATGAAGGAGATTCCCCCAAAGATGTTAAGAGCTAGAAGAGAATATGCTTTTTTGGTGGAAGAGTTGAAGAATCGTCAGCTACAATACAGATGGGACGTTCCAGCTGGTTTAGTGGTGAATTTTTCTGGAGAAAGATACAGGCTTAATACAATTGATAAAGCAAGGGATTTCTACATAAATGTTTTAAAAGCTGGAAGGCCCAAATCTCCTGAAATTAAAGAAAAACAAACAGCTGAAAAGAAACCGCAGGAAGAATTGCTATCTATTGCCCAGGGGGGAACCTCAACAAGTCAAGAAGATCTTCTTCAAGTCCTGCTGGATGTGAGTGAAGAATTACCTAAAGAGCAAAGAATGACAAGAGCAGCTACAGCAAAACGTAAGGAGGAGTTAAAAATTCAACAATTGCAATTACCAAGTCGAGAGCTCGCTAAAATGGAAGCAGTGGGGGGGGGGGGGCAGACCGAAAAGTCGGTTAGAGCTGGAAAACCAGCAAATGCTCCTGAGGCTTCAGAAATTTAAGCATGGGAATTAGATTCCTATCTTGGAATGTCAATGGTTTAAATTCTCCTCAAAAAAGAAGAAAAATATATACTTACCTCAAACAATTTAAGAATGATATAATATGTTTGCAAGAGACTCATATTAGAATACAAGATCAGAAATATTTAACAAACTCAAGATTGGGTGTGCATTATGTTGCAGCATCACCAGAAAAAAAATGGTATAGTTATCTACCTGAAGAAGGAGTTAATTGCCAAATTAATTGAAGCAGATGTACAAGGTAGATATTTGGCAATTGAAGTTTTGATTCAAGGTGAAAAAACTTTAATAGTGGGAGTTTATGCACCCAACCAACAACAGGAGATTTTTTACAGTTTTCTACATTCTAAAATGACTAATTGGAATTACAAAACATGTATTTTGCTTGGAGACTGGAATGGAGTACTAGATGTTAAAAAAGATAAGACAGGATCGAAACAAAGTTTTGCCTCAAGAGCGAAATTGCCAAGATCTTTTTTTGATTTGATGGAGGAATGGGAGTTGAAAGATATCTGGAGAGATAGAAACCCAACAGATAAAGATTTTACCTTCTTCTCAGATAGACATCAATCCTTTTCAAGGATAGATTTTATTTTAATATCTAACAATCTTTTCCCTAGGGTGAAGACAACCAAGATTTTTCCAAGGACGCTAACAGACCATAGCCCTGTATGGGTAGAAATAGATTATAGCAAGGGACCAAAGAGGTCCTGGAGAGTAAATGAAAATTTATTTAGATATGGAGAAAATATTAAGGAATGTAAGAAATCTTTGAAAGAATATTTTATTATGAATATGGGAAAGGGTACCCCAATGGAAGTGGTGTGGGATGCAAGCAAGGCTTATATGCGGGGTGTTCTAATTTACAGGAATAATAAATTTAGAAAAAAGCAAGGGGAAAAAAGGAGGGTGTTGGAGGATCAAATTAAGGAAAATGAACAACATTTGATTAAAAACCCAAGGGATAACAAAGTTAAGGTGGTTATTAACTTGCTGAAAGAACAATTTAAAATGTTGATAGCAGACCAAACTGCAACTAACCTACAGTATGCTAAATATAATACATTTTGTAATGGTAATAAACCTGGAAGATGGATGGCTTATATGCTTAGGAAGAGACAAAACCAAAGAACAATTGGAAAAATCAAATATAAAGGAAAAGAGGTCTTGCAGCAAGAATTAATTAAAAAGTCGTTCATAGAATATTACTCAGAATTATATAAGGTAGATAGGATTCAGGATATAGATATAGATAGATTCCTTGAGAAGCAGAATATTAAGCCAGTTTCACAAGACCAAAGGGATATGTTAACCGAATCAATTACATTAGAGGAAATTATGTCTGCAATTAAAGATTTAAAGTTGGGGAAGGCCCCGGGAACAGATGGCCTGACGGCGGTTTATTACAAAAATTTGTGTGAAGAGATGGCTGAACCAATGAAAGAATTATTTAATATAATACAGCAGGGAGGAAAGGTTCCCCCCTCCTGGAAAGCAGCCTTTATATCTTTAATACCAAAGGAAGGTCAGGATCATACAGAACCAAAAAATTATAGGCCTATTTCATTGTTAAATACTGATTATAAGATTTTTGCTAAGGTATTGGCAAATAGACTAATGAAGGTAATGCAGCAAATGATACATCATGACCAAACAGGTTTTATAAGTGGTAGACAAATGAAAACTAATGTGAGACATATTGTTAATGTTTTGGAATATTTAGAAAGGAACAACCAGGTCCCTGCGGGTATAATATTTTTAGATGCTGAAAAAGCGTTTGATCGGCTCAGTTGGCAGTTTTTATTAAAATTAATTGAAAGAATGCAGTTTGGAGATACATTTATACAATCAATAAAGGCAATATACCAGAAACAAACAGCGCAAATAATAGTTAATGGAGGCGTAACGGAAAATTTTTCAATAGAAAAAGGTACTCGGCAAGGATGTCCCTTGTCTCCATTATTATTTATTTTGTCACTGGAAATATTGCTGAATAATATACGAGATTCAGAAGCAATAAAGGGAATACAGATTAGGCAACAAGAATATAAATTACGTGCATTCGCAGATGACCTGGTTTTTACCTTAACTCAACCATTGCAATCTGTTAAAATATTAATGGACATAATCAAAGAGTATGGATTAATATCTGGCTTTAAAATAAACGCAGCCAAAACGAAGATAATAGCCAAAAATATGACTGTTACACAAAAACAAGAAATGGAAAATCAAACAGGATTTGAAATAGTTAAAAAGGTCAAGTATTTAGGTATAAATATCCTGACAAGTAATTCCAAATTATACCATCACAATTATGAATTATTGTGGCAAAAGATGCAATTGGAGATTCAGAATTGGCGAAAGTTACAGTTGTCACTGCTAGGAAGGATAGCTGCCATAAAAATGAATCTTTTACCGAGGTTTTTGTTCCTTTTTCAAACAATACCAATACTTAAAACTGATAAATTAATTAAAGAATGGCAAAAAGGTATAAATACTTTTGTCTGGGCAGGGAAAAAACCTCGAGTCAAACAGAGAATAATGCAGGATTCTCGAGAAAGAGGAGGACTTAAAATGCCCAATTTAGGGCTATACTACGAGGCAGCTGTACTATCACTAGTTAGTGATTGGATTAATTTAACAGAGGACAGGATATTGAATGTGGAAGGGTATGGTCTGGTTTTTGGCTGGCATGCATATTTATTGTATGACAAAAAGGTAGATAATACATTTAAAAGCCATATATTGAGAAGTTCTTTGTTACGTGTATGGAAAAAGTATAGCTATAAATTAAATGATAAAATTCCGATTTGGGCGATACCTAGACACACAACTGAAAATATAAATATAGAACAAAAGCAAGATGGGACTTCTTATGAGCAACTTTTGGACAAGGAAGGATATGGGTATCAATTAAAAACTATTCAACAATTAAAAGAACAAGGAATAATTAAAACTTGGTATCAATATGGCCAGTTACAGGCCAGATGGAAAGAGGACCAAAAGAAGGGTATTTTGCAACATGAAGAGAATTTGATTAAGCAGATAAGAGATCAGAGCCAAATGCATATAAAAAGGTTATATAATGTATTATTGGAAATAGATTCTGAGACAGAATTAGTTAAGGATTGTATGATAAAGTGGGCACAAAATATAGGGGAAACAATAACGTTGGATACATGGGAAATTATATGGGTTAGAAATGTAAAATTTACACAGGCTCAAAATTTGAGAGAAAATTTTTATAAAATGTTTTATAGATGGCATTTAGATCCCAAAAAATTAGCTTGTATGTATCCGAACATTCAGCCCAAATGTTGGAGATGTGGAAGTCAGGATGCCACTTACTATCATATATGGTGGACCTGTAATAAAATTAAGGTATTCTGGATAAAAATTTGGTGGGTAATTCAAAATATATTAAAGAAAAAGATTAAATTTACGCCACAGGTTTTTTTTGTTAGGTATTATAACAGATTGTACAGGAATTGAAATAAAGTTGATTTTAAATTTAATAACAGTGGCAAGACTACTGGTGGCACAATATTGGAAGAAACAAGATGTACCTACAATTCAAGAATGGACATTAAAAGTAGTGCATTTGGCAGAAATGGCGAAGATTTCCGCATATCTCAAAGACTATTCAAATGAAAGATATATAAAGGAGTGGAAAAGTTGGATAGATTATATTCAGAACAAATATTGTAATAAGAAATTTCAATTAGCTTACGAATGAAATATTTTGTAGAAATTGTTATATTAATTAGAATATTGTTGTTTTATTATCAGGAGTTAAAGATCAAGGTTAATAATGTGTTACTATATTGTTAGTTAATTCTAGGTTGGTGTTTGTACTTGTAATACCCTGAGTTAATCCTGGGAAGTCAGGGGGGGAGGGGGAGGGTTGGGAAGGGAGGGATGCGGGGGAGGGGGATGGGGGGGAAATCATTTTTGTAATTTGTAAAACTTTTTAATAAAAAAAAATTGAAAAGACATTTTTTCAATATCTTAATAAAATAACAAGGAGATTTATATGGCAAGGGAAAAAAGCAAGAATAAGTATGAAAATGCTGCAAGACACGAGACTACGAGGGGGGTTTGGTTTACCAAATTGGGAATTATATTATCAAGCAGCAACATTGACATGGTTGAAGGTATGGATTGAATTAAGAAATACAAGGTTGTTAACATTGGAAGGGCATGATTTACAACTGGGTTGGCATGCTTTTTTGTGGTATGGTAGAAATAAGATACACACATACTTTCATAGACATTATATAAGAAATGCATTGTTATTGGTATGGGAGAAGGTTAGAGATAAATACTATGTGAAAATACCAATATGGTTATCAACAATGAAAGCTTTAATACACCCAAATGTTTTTAATTTTGGAAATATTGTTAGATATAAGGATTTATTAACGGATAAGGGGGAATTGAAAGAGAAACGAGAACTGGAAGAACAGTGGATTGAGACAGATTGGTATATGTATATGCAGATAAAAACAAGTTATGAAAAAGATGCTAAGTTACATAGTTTTTATTTGGAAAAGACTGAATTTGACAGGATATTCACAGGAACGGAGGAAAACTTAATAAAACATTTTTATAATTTTTTGCTGTATATTGAATTGGAGGAGGAAAAAGTAAAAGAAACAATGATAGTGTGGGGAAGAAATTTTGGATATTCAATTGACCTTGAAAAATGGCAACCATTATGGGAAAGGAACTATTAATTAACGATGTCCACTACATATAAGGAAAATCAATGTAAAATGTTTTATAGATGGCATATGCCACCGGAGAAGTTAGCAAAGTTGTTTAAAGATAAATTGGCCAAATGTTGGAAATGCCATCAACTACCAGGATCCTATTATCATATGTGGTGGACATGCCCTGAAGCAAAAAACGATTGGAATAAAATTAAAACCTGGTTTAAAGAAATGATACAGCTACGTATTGAGCTTAAACCAGAGTTGTTCCTATTGGGTATCCTGCCTGAAAAAATTAGTAAGGAAAATACTTACTTGATTATACATGTAATAACAGCTGCAAGAATTGTTTATGCTCAAAATTGGAAAGCAGAGAAAATACCTTTCGAAGAAGAAGTAATTTTTTTTTTAGATTGTGCAGAAATGAATAGTTTAACTTTGATTATTAAAGATAGGGAAGAGTCAGAATATTTTAAGATATGGAATTATTTTTATTGTTGGTTGGAAAAGAGATACAAATGATTAATTTTATAATTATATATAAAAACTTGATGAATATGGTTATAGGAATGAATTGTCATAGTGGTTTGGATGAAGATCAAGATAGAAGAAACTTTTGGAAGAAGAATAAAAAGAAGTGAAGAAGATAACATCATGATGTCACAGGGGAGGGATGATTGATGTACTAAATGTTTGTCTGTCTTAAAAAATAAAAAATTTTTTTTTAAATCGCAGCCCCAGTGTTATTTAGAGAAAAAAAAGATGGCTCAAAACGTCTCTGTGTGGATTTTAGAAATTTAAATACAATCAGTGTGGAGAACATGTACCCCCTCCCCCATATGAAAGATATGCTAGCACACCTCGCTAAAGGGAAACATTTTTCAAAGCTGGACTTAAGGGAGGCTTACTACCATGTCAGAATTAAGGAGGGGGACGAGTGGAAAACAGCATTTAACACCCCCCTTGGGTGCTACCAATTCAAGGTGCTTCCATTTGGGTTACAAGGGTCCCCTGCAGCGTTTATGCAATTAATAAATGAAGTGCTCCATCAGCATTTGTACAGGGGGGCCCTGGTCTACTTGGGCGACATTTTAATATATACCGAGACCAAAGCACAACATGTAAAACTAGTCAGGGCTGTCTTAAACAAATTCCACTCTGCCAAACTTTATGCTAAACTTTCTAAATGTGAATTCCACCAAGAGAAAATTGACTATTTGGGGTACCGCATTTCACACCAGGGCGTAGAAATTGACCCTCAAAAAGTGCAGGCTGTACTTGGTTGGGAACCACCGTGCACACGTAAACAGTTACAAAGCTTCCTGGGATTCGCCAACTTTTACCGCCAATTTATCCCCGCTTTCACTCAGATTGCCCTCCACATTACCAAGCTCTTAAAAACGAAGGGGGAGGGCAACCCTAAACCGAAGCAGCCTTTGAACTGGACAATGGAATGCCAAGCAGCATTTGAAAAACTTAAACAGCTGTTCTCAGCAGAACCAATTCTAAAACACCTGGACACGGAGAAACCATTTGTCATACAAGCAGATGCCAGCGATGTGGCAATAGGAGCGGTCCTGCTTCAGAAAAATGAGCAAGACCAGCTACAACCATGCGCTTACACATCCAAAAAGTTGAATGAGACTGAGCAAAGGTGGGCCATTTGGGAGAAAGAGGCTTATGCAGTTTGTTGGGCACTTTTAACCTGGAGGCACTTCCTAGAGGGGAGTAAGACCCCTTTTGAAGTCTGGACTGATCATAAAAATTTAGAAGCCCTAAAGACCCCAAGGAAACTCTCCCCGAAACAAGTACGATGGGCTCAGTACTTTAAATGGTTTGATTTTACTCTTAAATACCTTCCCGGGGGAAAAACTTTCTGGCAGATGCACTATCCAGAAAACCGCAATACAATAGTGCGAAGTCAGACGTAATCAAACCCATAGTACAAAACAATCAACTGGCCACTAAAGTAATCACCAGATCCCAGGCAAAACAAGAAACATTGATGGACAATGACACCACCCAAACTTTTAAACTAGCATGGGCCACCGATGAATGGTTTTTGAACCACAAATCCAGCTGTCTGATGAAAGGGGACTTGGCTTGGGTGGGAGGGAAGTTGTATGTTCCAGCCAGCCAAAGACTATGCTTAATGGAAAGGTGTTATGACTCCAAATTAGCTGGACATTTCGGTTTTGTGAAAACTTTACACCTAATTAAAAGACAATTTTGGTGGCCATCACTAAAAAAGGACATAGAAAGCTATGTAGCTAGCTGCCCCATCTGTGCAGCAGCAAAAAGACATCGGGGAAAACCCCAGGACTCTTACAGAAAGTAGCCGAGCCTGCAGCGTCATGGAGAGAGATTGCTATGGGTTTTATTGTAGAACTGCCAGACAGTGCAGGAAATACTGTTATTTGGGTTGTGACAGACCTGTTTTCAAAACAGGCACATTTTATATCTTGCCAAAAGATCCCAACTGCTAAAAGTTTAGCCAAATTATTCCTAATACACATTTATCGGCTTCATGGAGCTCCACAAAGGATCATCTCCGACAGAGGGATCCAATTCACCTCCAAATTTTGGAGGGCTTTTTTGAACTTGGCACTGCCCATGGGTTGAGCTCTTCTCATCATGCATGTACTAACGGGAATTCTGAGAGGATGAACTCGGTGCTAGAACAATATTTAAGATGTTTTATTAATTTTCAACAGGATAACTGGATAACTTTTACTTTTTGCTGAAGTTGCATTTAATAACTCTGTACACTTGAGTACTGGTTTTACCCCTTTTAGGGTAGCGACAGGCCAGGATTTCAGCCCCATGCCTGAACTAACCACAGAAGAACCCACCATCCCCTCACTTAAGGAGTGAATGGATAATTTGCAAAACACATGGCCAGTGGTTAGATTAGCCTTAAAGGAAGCTAGAGAGGCTTTTAAAATTCAAGCTGACAAGAAAAGGATGGAATCCAAACCTTTCCATGTTGGAGATAGAGTATACTTATCTACAAAATTCCTGAAATCATTACAGCCATCAAAGAAACTAGGGCCAAATTTCATTGGACCTTTCCCTATCACTAGGGTCATCAGTCCAGTAGCAGTTGAACTACTCCTTCCAAAGACACTCAGGCAAGTCCACCCAGTATTTCACATTAGTTTACTCAAACGAGAGGTAATCTCGTCACTCAGACCACCTGCATCTACACCACCTGTTCCCATCATGATTGAAGGTGAACAACACTTTGAAATCAAGGAAATCCTTGACTCTAGGATCCACAAAGGGAAAATCCAATACTTAGTTGCTTGGAAACATTTACCCTCATCCCAAAATTTAATTTAATTTAATTTAATTTCAGATTTATAAACCGCCCTTCTCCCTGAGGACTCAGGGCGGTGTACAGCCAAAATTAAAAAAACAAAGAATACAAACATTAAAAGCAATTAAGAATATATATAAATTTGGCCCCATACATTAAAAGTAACTAACCAATTAAAACAATTGGGTCGCTAAACACCATGCTAGGGCTCCTACCTTACTGAGAAAATTTCACCCCCAATACCCTAACAAACCTTGTTAATATACTATAATTGATTTTTTTTGTTTATATATTTTCACAGGTGGATCCTTTCTTGTTCTAAGGAAGGCAGCATGTCAGATCCCTATAAGTGATACTGGCATTCAGTTGGGAGAAGGGGGGGGCTTGGATTTGATTTATTAGCATTGCCTGTGTCAACAGATATTTTACAACCTATATCCTGGCGCCAAAGCGCCCTGAGATCCCCTTAACTTTGGGGAATGTTTATGAAAGCCATGTGGGTTGTTTCACTTTAAAGGATAATGGAGGATAGCGATGGGAATACATACTGTACTTATCCGGTTCTCAGGGCAGCTGGTAAAGAAAACATCTTCACACTTGTGTATTGGCTAAAATCTGCATTCTGGCTAAAGGGAGGGGTCTCTACTGCTTGAATCCTACTTGTCTTGCCTAAGGGTATTCAGACGTTGCTTTGAATCCATTGCCGTCACTTCTGCTTAATAAAAAGTTCCTTTTGGAATACTACATTTCAACAGTTTTTACTTTCTTAAATTGGAAGGAGAGGCAGTCCTTACACATCTGAAGGTTCCCTGTGAAGTTATTCCAGGGCAGATCTTTTAAGAGCTGCCATTCAGCCACAAAACTCCATTTTTGAGAAAGAGCTCCAATTTGAAAAAGAGACGCATATCCATATGTTCTCCCTGAGTTGAGGAATCAGAAAAACCACTCCTTTTCAAGATCTGAAGCTTCCCTGAGGAGTTAGCCCAAAGCGTATCTCAGAATTGGCGGTAGGACTCAGTTCACCCAGAAAACTTCACTTTTGACACAGAGCTCAGATTTAGAAAAGAAACACATATTCATGGTGACCTGGGTCTGGAAAGCTGAAAAACCACTCCATTTTGAGATCTGATATTTCCCTGAGGAGTTAGCCCAAGAAAGATCTTGGAACAACTCCCATTTAGCAAAAAAACCCTTCAGTTTTGAGACAAAGCTCCAATTTCAAAAAGAGACACCTTTTCATATTTTCTCCCTGAGTTGAGGAAGCAGAAAAACCACTCATTTTAAAGATCTGAAGCTTCCCTCAGGAGCTAGCACAGGACAGGTCTTGGGAGAACTCACATCCAGCCAAAAGACTTCAGTTTTGAGAAAGTGCTGCAATTTGAAAAAGAGACGCATATTCATAAGTTCTCCCTGGCATGAGGAAGAAGAAAAACAACAACAACAACATTTTAACATCTGAAGGTTCCCTGTGGAGTTACTCCAAGGCAGATTTGGAAGAACTCCCATTCAGCCAGAAAACTTGACTTTTGAGACAGATCTCCAATTTCAAAAAGAGACACCTTTTCATATTTTCTCCCTGAGTTGAGGAAGCAGAAAAATCACTCCTTTTCAAGATCCAAAGCTTCCCTGAGGAGTTAGCCCAAGAAGGATCTTAGAAGAACTCCAGTGGTGAGATTCAAATAATTTAACAACAGGTTCTGTGGGCATGGCTATTTGGGCGTGGCTAGGTGGCTAGGTGGTCATGTGACTGGGTGGGCATGGCCAACTCAATGTCGCTCATGTCAAGGGGTGCCTTGCCTGGCCCTTCCCCTCCCAGACATTCCTTTTTTTTATTGAAAAAGTTTTTCAAATACAAATTTTTCCCCCTTTTTCCCCCCCCATCCCCCCACAAGTTATACATTTAAAACATATAATCTATCAAATACATTTCCCCCTTCCCTCCCCATCCCTACCCAACCTCCCCTTCCCCCCCCTTCGGACTTCCACTATATGAGTCTATTATAACTACAAACACAATATATATTGTTCAACCCCTTCATATTCTATCCTCTTTACTCTAGTCAGCATAATCATATTTGTCTAATCTCCTTCAGCTGAAAGCTATATAATATTTTCTAGTTTGATATTTATTTTGTATATAGTCAATCCATTTTTTCCATTCTTGCACATAATTCTCTTGTGTATGATCTTTTAAGAAAGCAGAAATCTTTGCCATCTCTGCAAATCCGGCCATCTTCTGGGTCCATTGATCAATAGTAGGCAGGACATCTTTCTTCCAATGTTGGGCCACCAACAATCTAGCTGCTGTCACCATGTACAATATCAATTTTGTTTCTCCCCTTGTAAAATCCTTAACTATACCCAATAAAAACAATTGTGGAGAAAATTGTAGCTTTTTCTTCAAAACGTTTTGCATAACCCACCATATTTTTATCCAAAAAGCCTTCACTTTCTTACAAGTCCACCATATATGATAATATGTAGCATCTAAACAATCACATCTCCAACATTTTGGTTGAACATTAGGATACATACATGACAATTTCTTAGGATCTAAATGCCACCTATAAAACATTTTATAAAAATTCTCCCTCAAATTCTGCAATTGTGTAAATTTAACATTCTGGACCCATATTTTTTCCCAAGTATCCATCATAACTGGTTCTGTAAAATTTTGTGCCCATTTAATCATACAATCCTTAACCAGCTCTTTTTCTGAGTCCCTTTCTAGCAAAACATTATAAACTCTCTTAATATGCATCGGTCCTTTCTCTTTTATCTGTCTAACCAATTCTACCTCATACAACATTATACCAATTTTTTGATCTTCTTTCCATCTCATTTGTAATTGATTATACTGTAACCAAGTCAAAATAATTCCTTCCTCCAACAGTGTTTGTAGTGTCTTCAGCTGCCAACTACCCCCTTCAATGAAGAGTACATCTTTATATAAACACCCCCCCCCCCCCGAGTGACTTAATATTTGTATTCCACATGGTATCAGCAAGTTCCAGCCAAAGCAGTATTTTATAATCCCATTTGAATCGGTGCTTTTTCCATATTCTCATCCAGGCACTTCTAAATATGTGACTATTGAATACTTTGTCCACTTTATGATCATAAAATAAATATGCGTGCCAACCCCATTCCAAATCGTGGCTTTCTATATTCAATATTCCATTCTTTGTTTTCCCAAACCAATCACTAGTATGTATCAATGCAGCTGCTTCATAGTATAATTTTTTTTTTTTAAATTTGATTTATATGCCGCCCTTCTCTGGAGGCTCAGGGTGGCTTACAATGCGCTAAGCAATAGCCTTCATACTTTTGTATATTTATACAAAGTCAGCTTATTGCCCCCACAAACTGGGTCCTCAATTTACCTACCTTAGAAAGGATGGAAGGCTGAGTCAACCTTGAGCCTTGGTGAGATTCGAACCTGCAATAATTTCAGGCAGCTGATGTTAATAAATGGGCTTTAGACCACTGTACTATCCAAGGCTCTTGAAGGTTTGGGAGTTTAAGGCCACCCTTCTCACGAGTATCTTGCATAATTTTCAGTTTAACTCTCAGTTTTTTCTCATTCCAAACAAACTTATTCACTCCTTTTTGCCATTCTAACAATTGTTTATCAGTTTTAAGCACCGGTATCATTTGAAACAAAAAAATAAATCTGGGTAAAACATTCATCTTTACTGCTGCTATTCTCCCAAGTAAAGACAATTGCAATTTTTTCCAAGTTTGCATTTCTTTTTGTATCTTTTGCCACAACAGTTCATAGTTATTTTGAAACAATTTTATATTTAAATCTGCTACTTGTATTCCTAGATATTTAACCTTCGATACTATTTCAAAACCTGCCATCCTTTCAAGTTCCTTGTTTTGAGTCATTGTCAAATTCTTTGTTATCATCTTAGTTTTTCTCTGATTCAGTCTAAATCCTGATACCATACCATATTCTTCTATAATAAATTTCAACTGGATTATTGATTCCATCGGCCGTGTTAGGGTAACCACCAGATCATCTGCAAATGCCCTAGTCCTGTAATCTTCTTGCCTTATAACTATTCCATTTAAAGAGTTCGAGTCCCGTATTGTGTTCAACAAGACTTCTAAAGTTAAAATAAATAACAATGGGGATAATGGACACCTTTGTCTTGTACCTTTTTGTATGTTAAAATTCGCAGTTAAACTTCCATTAATAATAAGTTGTGCAAATTGCTCTTGATATATCGCTGCGATTGCCTGTATGAAGCGAACCCCAAAGTCCATTTTTTCCAAAGTCTTTATTATAAAATTCCAATTCACTCGATCAAAGGTTTTCTCCGCATCCAAAAAGGCTAGCACTGCAGGTGTTGTGGCTCCGACCCCCGAGCCCATCGTATTGGAGGAAGAAGGC
>WNWU01010742.1:6075-23120 GCA_012654045.1 Ptyas mucosa | reverse complement strand
TACATCCACTTTTCAAAAAGGAGTTTTACGTTTCAAACAGGGGCTTGTCAATAATTACTTTTAACTTTCACTTCTTCACGCCCCGTTGAAACTCAAACACCATCTTGCTTTCACTTTCAGCTTAGGAAGAATCTTTTAAAGAAAGTAAATCTTTGGAGTTAAAAGGAAAAAAAAATACTTGCTGTTTCATTCATGCTGCTTGTGCTCTGCCAGCTTGATTCAAAGAATATCTGTTTAAAGTTGGTGCTGGGATGGTAACGACATCTAGCTCTGCAAAGCAGAGGCATCCAGGGTCCGGAGTACTGACAGGCTTAGCGGGGAGCTCTCATCTTCAAGCGCCAGACTATGGGTGAAATCTGGCACTTTCAGGGAGCTCTACCCCACCTGTCTACTCACTTTCCCCCCTCATACCAGGGGGAAAGTTTTCAAACCGCAAGACAGCCGATAGTCGCTGTTCTTGCAGTTCTACGAAGCCCTGGGCTGGCGCTTCAAAAAGAAGCGTCCGGCAATGTCGCAGTCCCACCGGAAGTCCAATATCTTTGTTTTTTGTTTATTAATTTTGAGCCCGGCTACTCTCCCATATTTCTCTATTTTGTCTAATAGCTTGATGCCGGTTGTTGTTGGCTATTCTATTATAAATACGATGTCATCGGCGAAAGCCTAGAGTTTATACTCTTCCCGTTTAATTTTTAGGCCTTTTATTTCGTTATCTCTTCTAACTTCCTTTAAAAGGATTTCCAAGGCCAATATAAATAATAGGGGGGACAAGGGGCACCCCTGTCTCACCCCTTTTAATATTGGGAATTGCTCTGTCAGATCACCATTGATTGTTATCCTTGCTGTCTGGAGGGAGTAGATTCTCTTTATCATATTTGTGAATTTGTCCCCGAATTTCATGGCTTCCAGTTGTAAAGTGAGAAAATTCCAATTAAGGTTATCGAACGCCTTCTGCGCGTCCAGAAATATTAGAGCCGATTGTTTATCTATATTCATTTCATAGTATTCTAGTACATCGACTATTAATCTCATATTGTTTTTTAACTGTCTCTTTGGAATGAAGCCATTTTGATCCGGGTGAATATAATCTTTAATTATTTTCTTGATTCTTTCTGTAATAATTGATGTGAATAATTTATAATCTACGTTCAACAGAGATATCGGTCTATAATTTTGGATATGTGTGTGGTCCGCTTCTTCTTTAGGTATCAATGTGATGATAGCCTCTGTCCAGGAATTTGGAATTTTGGCTTCCATAACTGCGTCATTGAATACTCTAAGCAGGATTTCATCTATGGAATGTTGGCAGTTCTTGTAGAACTCTGCTGGTATTCCATCCGGTCCCGGGGTTTTGTTTATTTTCTGTTTTTTCCTCGCCTCAATAAGTTCTGTCATTGTAATTGGCCTATCCAACAAGTCTCTATGTACCTCTTTTAGTTCTTTAATCTCCACTTCTTTTAAGTATTGTCTAATGTCTTCTTCTGGGAGTTCTTCCTGTTCATACAGTTTTTGAAAAAATGTTCTTGCTATATTCTTTTTGTCCTTATTCCTGTATTGTATCTCACCAGTATTGTCCTGTAGTTGATGTATGGTCCTTTTTTCTTTTTCTTTCTTCAATTTGTATGCCAACCATCGCCCTGTCTTGTTAGCGTGTTCGAAATAGTTTTGTTTCACTAATTTAATTTTCCTCGCTATTTCTATTTGTGTGATCAAATTTATTTTATGTTTTGTCAGATTTATTTTTTCTCGGATTCTTTTATTCTGGGGTTCGTTCTGTAGTTCATATTCATAATCCTTGAGTTCTTTCAACAGTTGATCTCTTTTCTGTTGCTTTTCTTTATTTTTCTTTGCCACATATGCTATTGTCAGACCTCTTATGTACGCTTTCGCCGTGTCCCACAAGTTCTGGAGGGAAGTTTGCTCTTTGTTGTTAATCTTGAAGAAAAATTTCATTTCTTTTTCTATCATTTGTATGTAGTCTTTATCTTTTAAATTTTCAGTGTTCATCATCCATCTCTTTTTTTTATGATATCCTTTCCAAATTATTTTGATCGGACTATGGTCTGCCCATACGTTTGTTGATATTTCTATTTCTTCAAGATCTTTCCTGAGGTTTGTTGTCATCCAAGCCATATCTATCCTGGACCAGGATAGATGTGGATTGGAATAAAACGTATACTGCTTTTTTTCTTTGTTTATTTCCCTCCACGCATCTTGTAGGCATAGTTCTTGTGCCATTTCCATGAAAGTATCTGGCAGGGTTTTTTTCCTACTTTTATTTTTCTTGGTACTCTTATAATCTTTTTCTGTATCCAAAATTGCATTAAAGTCACCTACAAGGCAGATATTTTCATAATCGAGATCCTTTACTTTATTATGTATGTTTTTATAAAAAGCCCGTTGGTTTTCATTCGGTGCATAGATCGAGATCAATAGTATTGTTTTTGACTCTGTTTGTATTTCAATCATTAGAACTCTGCCTTCATCATCTGTATATACCTGTTTTGTTTTTAGATGTTTCTTAATGTAAACTACAATGCCTCTTTTTTTTTGATCTGATAGTGAAGTGTAAAGGTTTCCTAATCTTGTATTTTCTAGTAATTTTTGATGACATTTTTTGATATGGACTTCTTGTAGGTTGATTATATCCATCTCCAATTTCTGTAATTTGGCAAATGTCCGGGTTCTTTTAATTGGGGCATTTAATCCATTTATGTTGATTGAAATCATTTTTATTTCCTGTTCCATCTTCTGTCTTATCTATTGGTTGTCTTTTGTTTGCTTGTGTTTCTTGTTATTCTTTGTGTTTTTCCCCTTGCTCCTTCTCTCTCCAATTTTTCTCTTTCCAACTTCTTCTTTTCCTCTTGTTCATCTTCCGTTTCTTCTATGGATTGTTCTTCTTGGCTTTTGTTTTTGGGTTCTTCTCTAGGTTCTTGATCTTCTTCCATAACAAAATATTGATCAAAAAACTCCTGGGCTCCTTCTAGGTTGTCTATCTTCACTTTCTTATCTTGCCATGAAATTAAGATGCCATCTGGTATTAGCCAACGGAACATCACTTTGTGTTTGTTTAATTGTGATGTGAGGAAGCTGTAGTTTCTCCTCTGTTCTTTCACACGTCTCGGGATTTGCTTCAGTGTTATTATTTCCTTCCCCTTATAGTACATCGCCTCCTCTCTCATTTTTCTGTATATCTCCTCTTTTACTGTTTTTTTTGTAAATCGGACATGTACTTCTTTTGGGAGTTTATTCCTTCGTGCATAATTAGTATGCACCCTGTAAACTTCGTCTATATCCCTTCTTATATCATTTTTATCTCTCTGTAACGCTTCCGCAAGAATCTCCGTCATAGTCTCTCCCAGATCTTCCTCCTTGGTTTCCGTTATGTTTTGGAACCTTAAATAAAATGATGATTTTTCCATTTCAAGGAATGTAAGTGAATCTTCCGTCTCCCGGTTACTTGCCCGCTGCTGATGTTCCAGCATTTCCACTTTTTTTATCGTCTGTTCCATTTTAAGTTCTGTCTTTTGAATCCTTTGTTCATTTTTAGCCATGTTTTGTTGGATCTTTTCTATTTTGTCATCCATTTTCTGTATGTTGTCATTTATCGTTCCCACATCAGATTTCAAATCATCGTGATTTCGTCTTGTCTCTTCATGATTATTGGCAATCGTTTCCTGGGTCTTGATCATCATTTCCTGTATCATTGCTAGAGCTGACTGGATGTTTTGCATGCTGGAAATGGAGACTGTCTTTTCTTTTTCTGTCGCTAACATCGTTTCTATGGATTTCTGTTGGGCAGGGGATGCAACCAGGGAGGCCTGGTTTGGAGTCGTTTTTTTGATAGTTTTGGTTATGGTAGTTATGCCGGTGCTTGTCATCTTGATGATTTTTTTTGTTAGGTTCTCCCAAAATTTCATACAATTACGTACTCTTTCTGTTTTTCAAGTTTGTTATTTATAGTATATTAATAATGTACTGATCTCTAAAGCCTATGATGTGTAGGTCTTCCAATGACAATTAACCTATAGTTTTTATATGTATTCTCAACACTTAACACTCTAGTAAACAGTTAGGTATATAGATATATCAAGATAACTTATATATTCTAATGAGGAAAAGGAAGAATAAAATGAAGGAGGTAAGGGGAAAAACTTAAGAGTTCTAACACTTCATTAAATCTTAATATAGTTAATACAATAAAATGATTAGTCTATGAAAATGAATCTATCAAGTCAAATATCAATGCTATAGATATATAAATAAGGATTAGATAATTATTTTAATTAACTTATACAAACATTGCTATTTAATTAAAGTTCTATTATTAATTGATTCCTAAACAATCCTCTATGCAATTAAATAAATATCAATTATTCGATTATTCAAAATTACACAATCACAAAGAGATTAATCACCGTTTACACTTGTTAGAGAAATTAATCAGGTATAAATATAGAGTTATTTTACTGTTGGTATATAGTTCTTTTTCGCTCTTACGTGTAACAGTTCTTGTGGCAAACTTCTCGTATCATAAAGTCTTTAATGTCTCTGTCTCTCGAACTTCCCAGTTATCAAAAGCCTGCAGCCCAAATTTAGTCACTTTAATAGGGTCCGTTCACCTTGGTTAGTCAGTTAATTAACGTATTAGTTCCTCCGTTATTGTCTTAAATCTCCACTTCTCCGCTTGCCTTTCTAAGGCGCCACTTTCGTTCGCTCTCACCACTTCAATGGCGCCGCCGCTCTCACTTTCACCCTCGCTGTTTCTTTATCTTCCTGTTGCTTTCTTTCTGAATACTTTGGTCTATCCCTCTGTAGTTCCTTATTTAAGTCCAAAGACCTTTCTTCTCTATTCCGTTTAAATCCAAGATCCGGTCTCACTCGCGAAATATGGGTTCTATTGAGGTTTCTCGTTCCAAGCAGTCTCTCTCTTTTTCGCACAGTCACTGCCTGTCAGTCTTTCACCCTTGTCGTCTCTCGTCGCCGCTCTCCACCTTCCTTGGGCTCGAATTCTCTGCTTTCCGCTTTCTAGCACACTTTGTTGCAGTGCTTTACTCACTCGCTTTCGTCTCGATCGGCTTCACTTTAAGGTGGATACAGTTGCGATTCTTTGATTTAATCTTCGCCTCCCTGCTGTGCGGTTTCAACGCCTCGGGCCAGCCAAAGCGGCTGGTTTTTTCCCGTCCGGAATTAGGGGGTTTCTCCTGAACCTTCGAGGTGGTTGCCTTCCCCCCCGAGGTCCTTGAAGGTTCCCCTTATTCTATTGATCTCTCCAGGATCAATAGCGCCTGCAGCGGCTTCCTGGATGGGAATTTTGGACTTTCAAGAGCGGAGCCTCCGTTCTCTAAGTCCTGGTGCGCTGGTGTCACCGCCGGAAGCCCATACAAGCTAACTTTTTCGGGTCTAGATGCCATCTGTAAAACATTTTGTAAAAATTTTCTCTTAAATTTTGAGCTTGTGTAAATCTCACGTTTCTAACCCATATACTTTCCCATGTATCAATTGGTATTACTTCCCCTATATTTTGTGCCTATTTTATCATACAATCCTTAACTAATTCAGTTTCTGAGTCTATTTCCACTAATGCATTATATACCCTTTTTATATGCCTTTGGCTTTGGTCTCTAATTTGTTTAATTAAGTTCTCATCCTGACATAAAATACCCATTTTTTGATCTTCTATCCATCTGGCCTGTAGCTGGCCATATTGAAACCATGTTTTAATCACTCTTTCCTCTTTTAATTGTTGAATAGTTTTTAACTGAAATACGTTTCCATCCCTATATAGAAGTTCTTTATATGTAATCCCATCTTGTTTTTGCTCTATACTTATGTTCTCGATGATGTGTCTGGATATTGTCCAAATTGGTAACTTATCATTTAATTTATATCAATATTTCTTCCAGACACGTAACAGAGCACTTCTTAATATATGACTTTTAAAAATAGTATCCACCCTTTTATCATACAATAAGTAAGCATGCCAGCCATAAACCAGGCCGTACCCCTCTATATTTAATATACTTTCCTCCGTTGAATTAACCCAATCACTAACTGCTGATAGGACAGCCGCATCATAATACAACCCTAAATTAGGCATTTTAAGGCCTCCTCTTTCCCTAGCATCCTGCATTATTCTCTGTTTTACTCGTGGCTTCTTCCCTGCCCAAACAAAAGTATTTACACCTTTTTGCCATTCCTTCAGATTTTTATCATTTTTAAGTATAGGTATTGTTTGAAAAAGGAACAGAAACCTTGGCAAAACATTCATCTTAATTGCGGCTATTCTTCCCAACAGTGACAGTTGCAATTTTTCCCAACTTTGCATCTCTACTTGTACTTTATGCCATAATGGTTCATAATTATGCTGATACAATTTCATATTTGTTGTCAGGATATTAACCCCTAAGTACTCAACCTTTTTAACAACTTCAAATCCTGTTATAGTTTCCATTTTTGCTGTTACTGGTCCTATTGCTTTTGGGTCATAACATTCTATTCCTGTACTGGTGTTGCAGCGTTTGTATTGAGTTTCATTTTGTATGCAGTCTGTTAAGTCAGTCTGTAAACAATCAGGAATCATAGTGTGGTATATCATTGTTTTCTCAATCTTTCCCTCTCTCTTTGTCATTTTTACACATTGTGTACATGGCTCTAATGGTCCGGCACGTTTTAAGAGTATAACAAGAAGGCTTCCCCACATGTACCATCTTGTAATGTGCCAATACATTTTCTATGATCTTAATATCTCACTCTATCTTACACCCTGTACACAGAACACAATCAATACAATGAGAACAACAAATACCTCTCCTTCTTTCAAGAAGATCAACTATTAGTCCGTTAAGTCCTTCGAAACTTTAACTTCAGTGGGTCTCCTTGGTGAGACTCCACCTTCCACCTCTCTGGGGCTGGCACGGGCCCTTTTACTCGGGAGTAGTGAGTCCAATCTTTTTCAGCTGTCCGGATAGCTGTCTCAGTAGTTAACAAGACGATGTAAGGCCCTTCCCAGGTGGGAATTAGTTTTTCATCTCTCCAGGCTTTTATCAACACCCACTGTCCTGCTTTGTATTAGTGCACTGCAAAGTCCAAGGATGGAGTTTGAGCAAGAATGCCTTTCTGTCTCAAGAGAGAAAAACATCTGGACAGTTCCAGTATATATTTTCTAATTATTTTATCTTTTAATTCAATTCTTGGTAATCCCTCCTTCCCCATATAAGGTATTCCAAACATGAGTTCAAAGGATGACAATCCAATATCTTTACGTGGTTGCATTCGTATCCTTAATAAGGCCAAGGGGAGGCATTTATTCCAGGGTAGATTTGTTTCTTCCATTAATTTACACAAAGTTTGTTTTAATTTTTTGGTTCCCACGTTCTGCCACCCCAGAACTACTGGGGTGCCATGGAGTGCGATAATCCCACTTAATTCCCACGGCCTCATTAATTAATTTTACTACCCTTGCCGTAAAATGCGTCCCCCGGTCACTATCTATTACTTCAGGAAGACCATATCTAGGTATTATATTCTCTAGCAATATTCTGCCCGTGGTGCTAGCATTTGTATTCACACATGGAAATGCTTCCACCCATCGAGTTAAATGATCTACAATGACCAGTAAATATTTTGTTCTTCCTGCTTTTGGTAATTCAGTATAGTCAATCTGAATTCTTTGAAAAGGTCGTATTGCCAGCTCCCTTCCCCCCATTGGTTGTTTTCTCAGTGCTGCTTTGTTTGTTTTCAGACAGACCATACATTTTCTAATCATTTGTAAGGCCAAGCTGTATATTCCTTTACATACATATTTTCTTTGTATCAAATCTATCAAAGCCTGTGCCCCCCAGTGTGTCCCTTCATGTAGCCTCTCAATCAGATTTCTCATGATTGGTTTATTTAACATCTTTCTCCCATCTGGTAATATCCATTCCCCTTCTGTATTTTTAACCATCCCTTCCTTCTTCATTGCTTCTCCCTCTTCCTTGGAGAACTTTGGTATCCCTGATTCTTCTATTTCAGGCATCATTATAAAAACTTTTTCTTTTTCCTTTTCTATGAGTCCCGCTTCTTTAGCTCTTTCATCTGCTAAATTGTTGCCATAGATTTCAAATCCTTCTCCCTTTTGATGTGCTTCTACATGTATTATAGCTAACGCTTGTGGTATAGTTATTAAATTTAAAACTTCAAGGACCAATTCTTCCTTTGCTAATCCCTTCCCTTTGCTATTTATCAACCCTCTTTCTTTCCATATTTTTCCAAATGTGTGTGCTATTCCAAAAGCATACATAGAATCTGTGTATATATTACCACCTTCCTTTCCCAATTCCTTCAGAGCTATTTTTAATGCATATACTTCACAAGTTTGAGCAGACCACTGACTTGGTAATCTCTCGGCTAGCACAGTCTTCCAGGATTCCCCTTCAACAATGGCATAAGCACTTCTTCACTCCCCCTCTATTACCCTGGAGCTCCCATCTATAAACAAAGTCCTTAGTCCTTCTATTTGAGTTTCTTTCAGATCCTCTCTCATCTTGGTCTGATAGTCAATTACTTCTAGGCAATTATGTTCTATTTCTTGTGAAACCCTTTCCCCACTTAGAAACTGAGCTGGGTTTACATTAGCTTCAGTCACAATAACTAGGCTTGGATCTTCTAATAAAATGCTTTCATATTTCATTAGTCTAGAGTTTGTCATCCACTTTTGAGCTTGCTGGTTCAAAATATTCCTTACTTGGTGTGGGCTACTTACTACAATTGCCCCTCCAAAACTAATCTTCTGGCTTTCTTGAACCAATAAGGCAGTGGCCGCAATGGCTTGTACACAGACTGGCCACCCTTTTATTACCGGATCCATTAGTTTTGATAAAAAGGCTACGGGTTTCTTCAATCCACCCCATTTCTGGGCTAGAACACCTTTGGCTACACCATTCTCCACAGCGACAAAAAGATGAAATGTTTTTTCTAAATCTGGTAGTGATAGAATGGGTGCTTTTTCTAATTTCTCTTTTAATTCCTGGAATTTCTCTTTCTCTTCCTCTGACCACTTAATTACCCATGGTTCAGAGTCTATCAGTTTTGAGTACAATGGTTTTGTTGTTTCAGCATAATTTACAATCCATTGTCTACAATACCCCACCAATCCCAAAAATTTTCTAAGCGCTTTTTTATCTTTAGGCAGCAGTTGTGTTATTATTCCCTCTATTCTAGAGGGAGTGATTTTTCTGCTGCCTTTACTTATTAAATGCCCTAAATATTTCACTTCCCTTTCCACATACTGGAGTTTGTTTTTAGATACTCTGTCCTTGAGATGCTAGGTAGTTTAACAAGTCGTTAGTTCCTTTCTCTACATCTTGTTTCTTCTCCCCCGAGAGTAACAGATCATCTACATATTGTATCAGAGATAATTTTGGATCTTTTTCAAATTTTTCCAAAATCTGTTCTAGGATTTGACCAAATAAGTTGGGACTTTCAGTATACCCTTGGGGCAATACTGTCCATCTGAATTGACTTTTTCTTCCTGTATCTGGGTCTTCCCATTCAAATGCAAACACATCCTGGGATTCAGGATCAAGCGGACAAGCCCAAAAAGCATCCTTTAAATCAATTACACTAAATAATTGATGCTCTGGTGGGATTCTACTTAATAATGTGTAGGGATTGGTGACTACGGGATGTTGGGATATAATAATTTTATTAATTTTTCTTAGATCCTCCACCAAACGATAACTCCCATCAGGTTTTCGAATCGCTAAGATAGGAGAATTATATGGGGACATGGCTGGTTCCAACAGTCCGTCTTGTATTAATTCTTCTATCACTGGTTTTAACCCTCTTCTTCCTTCTAAACTAATCCCATATTGCTTCTGCCTTATGGGCTCAGTGTTTTTGAGAGTAATCTTTATAGGAGTTACTTGCAATCCTCCACGGTTTCCTTTTGTGGCCCAAATTATTGGAGTTATTTCTTCCTCATTCTGTTCAGTTAATATTAACATCTGTTCTTTAAGTATTTGTATTCCCCATTCCCAGCGTTGGAGCACGTCCCTCCCTAACAAATTTATTCCCGCTGCTGGGACATATAATGGTTGAATTTTAGTTTCATAGTCTTTCCATTTAAGAGTTAACTCTTCTATTTGAGGGACTTCAAAAGATTGTCCGGCTACCCCCGAAATTTTTATTGTATTGTTAATTAAACGGCAGCCTTGGAGTATATTTATCAGAGATGTCCTAGAGGCTCCAGTGTCTATTAGAAACACTAATTCCTGCTTTTCAGGTCCCACTTGTATGTTTATCAAGGGCTCTTGGTGGAACCTTAATATCAAGGGCCCCTGACTCCCCTATTCTTCATCTTCATCCATTAGTCTATATACTTTCTGTTCTTTTTCCCTTTCTCTCACCAGCTGTGGACAATTCCTTGCAAAATGCCCTTCCTTTCCACAATTAAAACACTGGTTCCTGCTACCCTGTCCTGTCATTCCCCTGCCTTTTCCTCTTCCTCTTCCTCTCCATTGCCCTTGATTTTCAAATTCTCTTCTTTGTCCTTTCTGATCTCCTAACTTCTTATCCATCATTTCCCCTACTGCTGACAATAACACTTTCTTATCCTCTCGTCGCTCTTGTACATCACGATTCACAAATACTTTCTGAGCCTCTGCTAACAAATCCATTATACTCTTTTCTCCCCATCCTTCCATTTTCTGTATCTTTCTTTGTATATCTCCATATGCTCCTATTACAAACTGACTCTTCAATAATTGTCTAAAACCTTCACTATCTTCCTTCATCCCTCCATATTTTCTCATCTGGTCTCTAAGTCTCTCTAAATATTCCCCTGGTGACTCTTCTTTTTTCTGTTTTACATTGAAAGCCTTATTGATATTTTTGCTTTGGGGCACACAGTTCCGAATGCCCTCTATAATTATTTGCTTTAAGTCATCCATTTGTTGTCTATGGGCAGGATTGTTATTATCCCAATCCGGTCTTTGCAATGGAAACTTTTCCTCAGGAGCTGGATCATTTGCCCCTGAATGATGATCTTTCCAATATGCCATAGCAGCTTTTCGAATTAAATCCCTCTCTTCCAGGGTAAATAGAAAACCCAGAGAGTACTGGAGTTCATCCCAAGTGTATGTATTGGGACCCAAAAAGGCAGCGAACTCCTCAGCTACTGTTTGGGGTTCCTCTTGAACCTTCTTCATTCTTTGTTTAAATTCCCTCAATTCAGTAGCTGTGATATTTACTGCTACATCACACATCACTGGCTGTCCACGTGCATTTATGCCTTGAGAAACTTGCCGCAATGGGTATAATTTTTCCTCTTTTTCCTCTTCTCTCTCTTTCTCTCTCTCTCTCTTTCTGGTTCTTTCAGCTATAGATTGTCCTTCTACTCCCCCTACTGCTCCTTGATTGTCCTGTAGGGCCGGAGCATTTGGTATTACTTGTGGAGGGGGAGTAGGAGGAGGTGGTGGGGGAGGGAGGCATTCTAAAGGATCCCATCCCGGTTTTTCCTCCTTCATTTTAAAAATCCTATCTTCCTCTGGTAGAACTAATCCTTCCCAATTCACAAAATACCATGGCTTCACATACGGTATTTCACTGCTCAAGGTAGGTCTTTTAAGAATATATTGCTCTATTTTCCCTATCCAATATTTATTTGATTCTCCCAACCAATCCCAACGATAATCGGGTGGATTTATTACATAATGAGGCCATTTCTTTAAACACAAAGTTATCATCCTGCTTTTTGTTATCTTACAAGTCCATGCTTCCAAATTCTCATCATCCCATTGACTTAGTAATTGCCCTAATGGACTATCAGAGGGTATTTCTACTTCCCTATTAGTTAATTTTATAGTTATTTTCTTTTCTTTAGGTTTACTACAACAACTACAACAATTGCCCATCTTTTTGAGAGTTTCCCTGATTATGGTTCCCTGAGGTTCTCGATTTTAACGGCCACTCAAATTTCCAACACCAGTTCGCTTCCCTTCAGGCTGGCCTTCCCCCTCGTGGGAGTTAAGGAAACGCAACCTTTCAGGTCTGCACTCGCTCTGGACTCACCAGTGTTCCCAGAACACAGTCCAACACACACACACAGCCGTTATCGCAGTAACCTCGCACAATCGCTCTCTTGACCACCCAAGTACAATTGCATACTTCCCTCCTTCGGGGCAAAAGTTTCCTACCTGGGCCAGTGCACTGGGTTACCTGGTCGTCCTGGGCCTCAGTTGTTGACTCTCTTCTTCTTTCCTATTTTTTTTTTTTTGATTTTGTAAATCAGAGTTGTTAATTTAATTTGGCTCGGAGCCTGCAATGGGAAGCTAGATCTCAGACAACTCCAGGCAGTTGAAAACAACTGGCACGCTCCTGGATTTTTACTGAGAACAGCGCCCCCTAGAGGCCCTTCAAGCCCCACGTTGGGCACCAAGATTGTGAGATTTAAAATTCCCAAATTCTATACCCACAACTCCAAGACAAGTCTGGTTAACAAAATCAAAGATTTATTGGAGAAAAACATGAAAATTTTTTAAAAAAGCGGTTGCAAGCGCGGCCTCTTAGACTCTTCCCAAATGGATTGAGTTCAAAGAGCACAAAAAGCAGTTTTCAAGCTATACATTTTATACACCTTCACAATGCACGCCACACCTAAGGAGCCCTCCCAACTCCCCCTTATTCTCTTAAATTCATCCTTTAAGTTGTTTTACACTTTAAAAGGGTCTTCTTGACAATTTCCCTCCATCTCCGATGTTCCTGTCTCCTGATAGCTTTTTGCCCAAGGCTTCAGCTCCTGTTTCCTGAAGAGCTCTTAGCATAATGATGCATAATGCATTGTCTCCACTGATTACCATTTGTGGTCACTTTACATAGTCAGAAAACAGCAGACAGATAATCTCACACTTTACGATTTATAAAAGAATAACCTTTATTTATTTCCTTTACTATAAAATAAGATTCCCTGCAGTCCAAGAGATTCCAAGACTTCAGTCACACTTAGACAAGGAGAAACGAAGGTTTTTTTTTCTTACCCCTGGATCTAGAAGGGAGGACTCAGTTACACTGACCACTCAAAGGCACCATGTGGCCAATTTTATCCTATTGGGACTCATCAGATGTGGGTAGATACTGTAGATGCCATTGTATGGGGTTCAAACTCCCTACTGGAAATTGAACTCACAGGCCTTCACATTTCACACTTTAGATCCCTAACTTCTGAGCCATGGCCCATTACCGGGCCATGGCCTATTCAGAACCAGGCCACATGAGCTGTGGGCTGGCGCACATGCGCGCGCACAGCTCCTCTTGCTGTTGAGCTGTGTGCACATGAGCATGCATGCCGCCCTGGTGTGCGTAAGCTGAGCTGCATGTGTGTTGGCCCACCGCTCTCACGGCCCGGTTCCCCCTCCCTCACCCCCAGCCGGGCCACCAAGCCACAAAGGTTGGGGACCGCTGCTTTAAATGACTATCTACAATACATAGAGACTCAGGTGATGTTACAAAAGAAGCTACTCAGGCCTGGCACACTACGTTGGAGCCCATGGGTGAAGTCCTAATATCCCAAACATTTGAAAAGGATTGTATAGGTTGATCATACTAATAGTATGTGCCTGAAAAATATGCATCTGCCTTTCAGTCACTATTGACAATGAAGGATTACTCATTTTACACATTTAGATTCTCTGATTTAGATTCACATTCGTTGTTTCTGCTGGAGATATTAACAACCTGCTCCCAGTCACTCCAGAACCAACCATTTCCCGCACACAATGATGGGATACAGGTTGCCTTCAGGTGAATGTTTAATCCTAAATGATACACTCAAGATCACTATGATTTTTGCATCCATAGAATTTGCTTACACTATAGGTATAAATATTACTTTTTTTAACCTAACCCAATAGAATTAATTCCTGTTCTTCCATAATATAGGGACAACACTTGCTGCTGCTTCTGCCTTAATGATCCAGAGGAACAAGAAGTAAGCAAACTAAGCTTTTTCATCTATAGGGATCTCTTCGCTTTTCCAATTTTGTGCAAATACAATTCTAGCTGTGGTTATTACATGGATAATCAAATATACAGTTTCTTTACTATAAATGCCCGGAAAAATCTCCAACAGGAACAATTCTGGTTTTAAATCAATATGTTTTTTTTTTATAAGAAAAGTTTTTATTGGTTAAAAATATACAATATTATAGTTTACAATATGTTGAATTTTCAATATCTTTATAGAAAAGATATTTAAATTATTATTTTCTCTTTTTTAAATTCTCACACAACAGACGTTATTATGTTAAATCAAAACAATCAACCGGAATATATAAAAGTTATATAAGCAAAGAAAGCCAATAGCCAAAATATTATACAAAGTACAGTGAAAAGAAAAAGTAAAAAGAGATATAAAAAAAAACCATTAGATAATAGATTCCCCTCCTTTCTTCATTTCCTAGTTCTAGCTCTTAAAACCATGGCCTGGCCTCCCCCCTCCTCCCGGGCTGCCACAGCCCCACCCGCCCCCGCTCCTTGTTCATCTAATACTTCCCCCTCTTCAGCTCCTGTATCTTCTCCCTCTAGGAAGGACTTATGCTGCTCAAAAAAGGCCTTAGCCTCTGCTACGTTATTAATTTTCTTCCTACTGTCCTTCCAGAAAATCATCAAACCCTCCGGAATCAACCACCTAAAGCCTACTCCCTTAAGGTACAGCTTGTTTAATAAAAAATAATATTTTCTCCTTAATTCTCGTACCTGTCTGGGAATCTGCTTTAGGATGGTGACCTCCTTGCCCCTGTACACCAGCGCCCCCAGTCTTTGTTTTCTCAATATCTCATCTCTCAGTTCCCTTCTTACAAATTTAATATGGACCTCTCTTGGGACACTATGTAAAATTGCAAATTGTGAGTTTACTCTATACACCAGATCCACATCCCTTCCAATAGACTCCAAATCTCTTTCAAGAAATTCACCCAACATTTTGACCATCACTTCTCTCAAATTTTCCTGGTCAAGTTGTTCCACGTTTTGAAACCTGAGAAAATAAGACATCTTATCTAATTGTAAAGTTAGCATTGCATTTCCTCTCCCTTCTTCCACCCGCTGGAGTGCCCGTACCTCCCCCTCCAGGCCCCCCATCTTCTTCTTGTTTTGCTCTGCCAGCTGTTGAACATCATTTAAATCTTTTTTCGTAAGTGTCATTTCAGATTTAATTTTAGATAATCCTTTTTGCAAATCATCCAACTTACCCAATTTCTGATCCAATTTCGCCAGTCTTTCCAAAATTTTTTCCATGTCAGCTGCTGTTGTCAATATGTTGTTGCATCATCTTCTCCAGCCACATACGAATTTTTGCCCAGTATCGTTTTACTTCCGCACATGTCCACCACATATGATAATACGACCCCGGTGTCTATTGGCATTTCCAATATTTAATTGATTTATCTTTAAACATTTTGGCCAGTCTTTCTGGTGCTAAGTGCCATCTGTAAAACATCTTACTGTATATAAGTTTTCCTTTTATGCAGTTGACAATGTTAATTTGTAATTCCTATCCCATAGTTGCTGCCATTTGTCTAGCTCTATCGTGTGACCAAAGCTTTTCACCCATGCTATCATTGTTTCTTTGACTTGTTCTTCTTCTAATTTAACACTCAATAAGTAGCTGTACAATTTTTTTTATCATTCACTCTTCTATTCCTGTCAATATCTTATCCAATTCTGTCAATTCCATATAAAAACCATAAAGTTTAGCATCCTTTTCATATCTAGATTGTATTTGCAACTGTGTGTACCAATCTATATCAATCCCCTGCTTTTCCAATTCACATTTCATTTTAAGTTCCCCCTTATCTGACAAAATATCTTTGTATCTAACAATATTTCCCATATTAATAATATTTGGATGTATAAGTGCTTCCATCGTCAAAAACCAGACTGGTATCTTCAAGTAATGTTGCTCTCTAATTTTTTCCCATACTAATAACACAGCATTTCTTATATAGTGTCTTTGGAAGTAACCATGTATCTTATTTTTCCCATACCATAAAAAAGCATGCCAACCTAATTGCAGGTCATGTCCCTCCAATGTCAATAATCTTGTATTTCTCAATACAATCCATTCCTTCATCCAAGTTAGTGCTGCTGCCTGGTAATATAATTCCCAATTCAGTAGTCCAAACCCTCCCCTAGCTCTTACATCTTGTAACATTTTTAGATTAATTCTCGCTTTTTCCCCCTGTCATATATATTTCATTATTACCTTATTGAGCTCTTCAAAATATTTTTTTTCCAATTTTATCAGGATTGTTTAGAATAAAAACAATACTCTTGGTAATATATTCATTTTAATTGTAGCTATTCTTCCTATTAATGATAATTGCAGGTTTTTCCATCTATCCAAATCTACCTCAATTTGCTTTTTTAGCTTGTAGTAGTTGTCTTCCTTAATCGTTACACATCTTGCTGTTAATTGTATCCCTAAATATTTTACTTTCTTTGTAATCTGGATATCAATCTCTCTGTAAAGTCCCTTTTCTGCTTCTCTGTAATATTTTTCACTAATATTTTCATTTTGTCCTTGTTGATTTTCAGTCCTGCCACCTCACCATATACTTCTATTCTTTTTAATAGCTTTGGTCCTGTTTCTTGCGGATCGTCTAAAATAAATACCAAATCATCTGCGAATGCCTGCAATTTATATTCCTCCTTTTTTATTTCCATACCCTTTATCTCCTTATCCTGTCTTATATTTCTGTTTATATGTTCTATATTTCTGTCTCTGGAGAATCCATTTTGATCTGTATGTATAAACCGGGGTGAAATGTAAAATGTGTTACTACCGGTTCTGTGGGCATGGCTTGGTGGTGGTGGGTAATGTGACTAGGTGGGCATGGCCAACTTTTTTTTTTTTAACTTTTCAAAGCATTTTTTCTAATGCTTTGAAAAGCTTCTGGCAATCAGGCAACTCAGCTGGGATCGTCAGAGAGGTTTTTTAAAAAATGCCTCTCTGCCAATCAGGCAACTCAGCTGGGATCGTCAGAGACTTTTCAAAGCATTTTTTTTAC
>WNWU01010741.1:0-22120 GCA_012654045.1 Ptyas mucosa | reverse complement strand
TCCTATTACCCACACACTTATCCACAACCACCCAACTCCAACAATTACCATCCTTAGCATCCTCACGGTCCCTTTGGTTCCTAATTCGGTTTTCCCTTAATACAGTTTCAATAGTGGGGCTGGTTTTAAGAGTATAATAGGACTCTTCAGTATCCATTACCAGATAATGCACTAACACGTCCTCTATAACTTTCACGTCACACTCTATCTTACAGCCTATACATAAACCACAATCAATACAGTGAGCGCAACAACAACACTCACACCCACAATTACAAAACCAGCACATTTAAAGAAAATTCTCTTTTCTGTTCCTTTGCATCGAAAGGCAGCTTCCAGTGTGACCTGAACAGGGACTTCTTTCATCTGTAAGAGGTTCATACCACACAGCCAGCTGGGGGAATGTATGGACAATTAGGGATCGGAACGGTTGAAAAATCAAATGTCCTTGGTTGTCCACAAAACCACAGCTTATATCTGTAAAACACAATAATCAATAGAGCTAATACCACAATTACGCAAAGTGCCCACACCCAATTTTCCTCCCACATGGATCCGCAACGATCTTCAGTCTCTCGTCAAGAACCAGGTTCCGGGATAATTCAATAAGGCAGGTGGTCCATCCTCTTTTTAACTTGCAGTGGGTTACATCGGCATATTACACATCAAAGTAACTTATATATGGAATACAAAAGCTTTCTTTAAGCACGTTTAAATGTTAGTTTTGTTGGATTTTGTTTGTCCACGGACACTTTCCAGTCGGTGTCAGCTGCTGCCTTGACTCGTGTCCAATGAATCCATGATTTTGATTCTGCAATCTTAATAGCAAGTGGAGAAGTCATAATAACAATAAAAGGTCCTTTCCATCTTCCTTCCACTCTTTCTTCCAGTGTTTGACCCACACTTGGTCCCCAGGTTTAAATGAGTGACAATGGGTTACTAATCTAGGGGGTACTTGTTCCATCACATATCGTTGGAGTCTCTCAACTTGTTTATTAAGTTCTTGTACCATCTCCATAGTCCAACCCCCCCCCCCCTTTTGACCCAAATCAGGCCACCCAGCTAAGTTCCTCCATAGCAACCCTGGTGGACGTCCAAACATCAACTCATATAGTGATAGTTTATGTTGGCCCCAGGCGAGTTTCTGATCGCATATAAGGCCAACGCTAAAGCATCAGGCCACTTTAGATGACTATCTGTACAGATCTTAGTTATTCTTTCTTTTAATGTTCTGTTCATTTTTTCTGCACAATATCCTGATTCCGGATGAAAGGAACTGTGAAATCTCCATTTTATCCCCACTGCCATAGCTACCGCCTAATTAATATGATGAATAAACTCAGGACCATTGTCAGAAGATATATGACTGGGAATGCCAAATCTGGGGATTATCTCTTTCAGTAACAATCTGGCCACTTCCCGAGCCTGCTTGGTCTTAGTTGGAAAGGCTTCAGGCCACCCAGTATACATATCTACTATAACTAACATAGCCTTAAACAGTCCACATCTAGGCATATCAGTAAAATCTATCATGACATATTCCATAGGGATGTATGACCGTGGTATTGCACCAGGGGGCAGTAGCGGTCCTTGTCTTGGATTGACCTTTGCACAAGTGACACACCTTGCAACCATTCCTGCGGCGACACCAGCAAGTCCACTGATGTAATAATCCCTCCCTAATGCTTGCTCCAAAGCTGTCTTTCCCATATGTGTGGTTTCATGGGCTAGCCGAGCTAGCGTCCAAACTATTGAGGACGGTACAAAAACCCTTCTATCCGGTAACATGTACCACCCATCTTCAATTTGAGCTTTCAAATCTGTCACTGCCTTCACACTTTCCTGTTGTGAGTATGTTGATTTGATCTTGGGGGGGCAAATCCATTGCTACACAAACAGATAAATCTGGCAACGGTTCACTTCATTTTGCCGCTTCCCTAGCCTCTATATCGGCTGCTCTATTCCCCAATGTCACCTTATCATCACCCCTTTGATGTCCCTTACAATGCATCACTGCCACTGCCTTTGGATTATTGACAGCCTCAATTAAGCGACTGATGAGATGTCCATGCAAAATATATTTTCCTGCCGAATCTCTAAACCCCCTTTCTTTGTATATAGCCCCATGTGCATGCAGCGTGAGAAATGCATATTTACTATCTGTCCACACATTCAATGTTTCTCCCTTGGCCCTTTCTAAAGCACGTATCAATGCCCATAATTCAGCCACCTGTGCACTATGTCCACTCCCCAGAGGACCACTTTCCACCACTTTTTCATCATCCACAATAGCATATCCGGATACTCGACTCCCATCTATAACATAACTTGACCCATCCGTATACCAATTAAGCTGTGCATTTGGCAACGGAATATCCGTTAAATCTGGTCAGGTGGAATAAACTTTTTCCAATACTTGTAAACAATCATGCTCAGAAACAGACTCCGTAGGCAACAAAGTTGCTGGATTTAATCGGTTAGACACCACCAGACGCACCTGTGGATTCTCAATCATAATCGCCTGATATTTTGCAAACCTTTGTCCACTAATCCACAAATGCCTCTTAGTATCCAAAACAGACTGCACCGCATGAGGGGAGTGCACAATTATAGGACAAGAAAAAGTAAGTTTATTACAATCCTGAATCAATTCTGCAATTGCAGCCAGCACCTTCAAACAGTGGGGCCAGCCTTTGGCTACTCCATCCAATTGTTTTGAGAAATAGGCTACAGGTTGTTGCCAACTTCCCAAAGGTTGGGTGAGTACCCCCAAAGCAATGTTCCTACTAGTGTCTACATACAGATTAAAAGGCTTCCGCAAATTTGGTAAAGCCAGAGCTGGAGCCTGAGTCAATGCAAGTTTTATGTCTTTAAAAGTCTTTTTCTGTTCTCCCCCCCTACTCAAGGGGTTCCACATTGGCTCCTTTGGTGGCTGCATACAAGGGAGCTGCCATCAAAGCAAAATTAGGAATCCAAATACGGCAAAAGCCAGCTAATCCTAAAAAGTTTCTCAATTGTCTTTTTGTTCGGGGTTCTGCCAACATTAGGATCGCCTGTTTCCGCTCTGGTCCTAAAGCCCGACAACCCTTCTCAACATCGTATCCCAAATATCTAACTTTCCTTTTTACCAATTGAGCTTTCTTCCTTGATACCCGATAACCACACTCTAATAACAAATCTAGTAACATCTTAGTATTATCCCAACATAAATCCTCTGTCTGCCCTGTGATCAAAACATCATCCACATATTGCAGTATTGTGTCTCCCAGTTGCCGCAGCACATAATACTGTAAATCTCTAGCTAACGCTGTTCCAAACAATGTGGGGGAGTTCTTAAACCCCTGAGGCAGCCGAGTCCAGGTATATTGCATTTTCGTTCCTGTATGAGGATTCTCCCACTCAAATGCAAACAGCGGCTGGCTTACGGGGTGAATGGGAATTGTAAAGAACACATCCTTTAAATCAATGACGGAAAACCACTCAGCCCGGGGTGGAATTAAACTTAACAGGGTATATGGATTTGACATGGCCGGGTGTAAGGTTACTGTCAGGTGGTTCACGGGCCTTAGGTCTTGTGCCGGGCGGTAAGACCCATATGACTTTTTAATTGGGATAATTGGAGTATTCCATGGGGACTGAATAGGCACCAAAACCCCCGCTTCCAAATATCTCTGAATGCTTTCATAAATGGCACAAATAGCTTCCCAAGAAACGGGACGCTGCCTTATACTCACAGGCACCGCTCCAGGTTTTAGTTCAACCACCACTGGAGGGTGGTGAGCTGCAAAACCCGGCGGGTTATCCTCTGCCCACAATCCTGGCACATCAAACAACCCCCACTTCTCATCTTTCTTCCTCCCTTCAACCTGTCTCCCTACCATCAACCTCCAAGTTTCCTTCAGAGAATGTCTTATGGTCACCCTTTGGCGACCCTCATCAAATGAAATTGTTGCCCCTAATTTGCTAAGCAGATCCCTGCCTAACAATGGAATAGGGCATTCAGGGATATACAAGAATTCATGCTGAATTTCAGCTCCCTTAAAATCACACATCACTGGTTTCAGGACCTGACGCCCCATGACTTGCCCTGATACCCCCTGGACCTGGATTTTATGTGGTCTGGGGGCTGCAATCTGCTTATTTACCACTGATCTTCCTGCTCCCATATCCACCAAAAACGTTGTTTGCTGACCCCCTATTTTCATTATAACCAATGGCTCAGGCGGGGGTTCTTCCAAGCTTGATCCCCATCAATCTGACCAAGTCATGTCTCCCAATCCAATACTTTCCGCTTCCTGCTGCCCCGCGCCCTCTCCGAATCCTCTACCAAAACCTTGACCTAAACTTCTCTGTCCAAACCTTCTACTCAAACCTCCCCTCTGTCCTCATTCTCCCCTTCTCCCAGAAAACTGCCCACGCATCCCTGACCCAAAATCCGGTCTTCTCATTATCCCTCTACCTCTCATCATCCGTCTTGGGCATTCCCTCTGCCAATGCCCTTCCCCCTTACAGTAAGCACATTGATTAGGACCCAGGGGTAAATTCTGAGAAAAACCTCCTTGCATCCCGCTTTGCAGTGCCACTGCCAACAATTCAGCCTTTTTATTCATCCGTGCATCCTGCTCCTTCTTCTCCACCTTATCCCTATTCACATACACCTTCCTTGCTATTTCCAATAATCCACTTGTGTTTTTCCCCAAAGCTCCTTCTAACTTTTGCAACTTCTTCCTGATATCCTCATAACTCTGAGCAATAAATCTTTCATTCAACATCCTCACATTATCTCCTTCTCTAGGATTCACCTGAGTATATAACTCATATGCCTCAATTAGTCTTTGGAGGAAACTCTCCGGACTTTCATCTGCTTTCTGAATAACCAAGGATGGTTTTGACATATTCAACGGGGGTTTCCCTGCCTGCCTGAGAGCTTGTACCACCAAATTCTGATATTCCTTCAATCTAGTCATATCCTGAGGATCTCTAGGATTCCATCCTGGATCCACCTCCGGAGACCTTTGTACTACTTCCGGTTGAATATCTTGAACATTCGGAAGACTCGCTCTCACACACTTTCTAACAGCCACCTTCCATTTTTCTCTCTCTTCCGGTGACAACAGCGTATTCAATAACTGTTGTACATCCTGCCACGTTGGATTATGTGCCTGCATAATAGTTTGAAACAGATCAGCCATCTCAGTAGGCTTGGTAGTTAGCGGCCCATAGTGCTGTTTCCAATTTAAAAGATCAGTAGTGGTAAACGGCATGTACTGAAAAAGGGGCCGATATTCTACCTGCCCTTGTGGATTCATTATTGCCTGATCCACTTGGCGTAAAGGCGCTAAGAAATCTTACTTAGCAGCCTCCAACTTAACTGTAGCCGAATGAGTTTTCATGCCCACCTGGTCTTTTCCACCTACAGCCCCTACAGCCCCCAAACCATCATCATCACCATCATCACCCTCTCCCTCACTCTGACTGCTACCTTTTGGTGAGAGACTCTTCTTAACTTTCGATTTCGCGCCAGGATCACTCATAAGCCTCTGATTTCCTCCTCCACTCCCTCCAGCAGCCCCCTGAGTTTGCTGATGCATGGGCAGCCACAATGGAGCATACGGGGGTGGTCTAACAAGATCCTCCGGATCCTCCGTTAACACCTTTCTTTGTATTGCATAACCTTCACTTTCTCCACCCGGTATCTTCCCTTGCTTACCCCGCACCCCCTTACTTTTCCTGCCTGACCTAGATACACATAACCTAACCATTTCAGCCTGACATTGCAACAAATCCTCAGCTTTTTCTGTTAAAGCCCTCACCCACTGATCAATATATGGAAATTGATCAGGATAATTATCCTGATTTACCACTATCACTCCCCACAATTTAGCCACTGTTTCTTCCCTTAAAGACCCCTGAGGGGGCCAGCCGGTCCCCATCTGTGGCCACACATTTCTGGATAAGAATTTTAATTGGTCTTTCAACCCTTTCGGATATGAGGGGTTGCTAAAATAATTATCAAAACCTTTTAACATACATGCCAACGGAGTGTTGGGCACGTTTTGAGCCCCCCCCCCATCCTAACACAGTGCCGCCGACTCGTAGCCCCGGAACTCACGGTCACTAACGAGAACTGCGATGGCTTACCCAACCCATACAACCTGACACGGGCTTCGTTAGGGTCGCCGCCCCGAGTCCAAGGGATTGATCAAGTCTCTTCTTCTGCCTTCAAGTGAGGCAGGTACAACACCTTTACTATATACTCGCCTGAGACGTCTCCACTCCTTAACCTCCTGGCCAGGAATTTGTTCAGACCTCCTTTCCTGCATTGCAGGGTTCTTGGACTCGATCAGAGCACTGTCGGTCCCACAGGGCTGTCGCTGCCGTCTCCCGGAGATATACCCCCGTGGCGCCTGGAGAATATTCAGGAGCAACCTCCCAATGGTCCCGAGGGGTCGAACGGCCCTCAGCGAAATATCGCCTTGTACCTAGTCCCAGCGGAGTCGCCAGCTGTTGCAGGAAAAGAAACGGGACCAGGCCAAGCTCTTCAATGCAGGAAAAAGTTTATTGTGCACGGTTCAAGCAGCCCAAAAGCAAACAAAAAGTCTGAACCCCGAGGGGTCCTTCATGACAAGTATTTATACAATCCAAATGCATATACGTATCAGGGAGTGTTACATTTAACACGTAGGAACTAACTTCCATCAGTCTACAAGGATCAAAGAGGAGAGGAAATAATAAACACCCGCTAACACATTCATGTTCTCTGGTCAGTGTCTCAAGACAAAACATAATAAGATAAGGGACTGGAAGACGCCTCAAGGGTAATAAAGGAAGCAGCATTTGTTATCTGGGGATATACATGACATTTGGGGTGCAATAAACAGTGAATAACAGGATGCATCTGTTTTGGGTCAATTTACCCTTTTACAGATAAGTACCTTCATCAAGTACCTTCGTCAATCCAGCAACCTTTTATTGGCACAGAAGAGGAACTTCAGCCTTGGCCAAAAGTTTAGGACTTTAATATTCGAAGTTTAGCCAATATCAGAATTTGGTCTACCTCAGCCTTATGTCGTCAAATTAAAGATGAATGCACTAATTTCTGTAAACAGGAGGAAAAGCTGTTAAACTCAAACTCTACACAAGCCTTTTACAACTTTGTTAACTTGAAACTTAAAGACTCGCAAGTGATTCCACCCTTAAAAAGGCAAAACGTTCTTAAATAGAGCCAAGTCGTGGCTCCTTAGATTGTACTGGTGGAGAGGAAAGCAGGACTTCAACCAGGAGGAGCATTTGAAAGATAATTACCTGGGATACCTCAATACGTGGCTCCTCACAAGCCATCTGTGGAATCTCCAGGGCAGTTTTAGAGTTGTTTTAATTTACCTGACACCTTTCTGCTTGATATATTTTTTAGCGTTTTTAGTTTTGTTTTAACTTACTGGACACCTTCTGCTCAAGATATTAATTTTATCTTGGGGAGGGTGTGTTTGTGTGTATGTGTGAGTGTGTCGGGATGGATTGGATAGAAGGAGTGGGTTGCGAGCGGCTGAATTTGGGGGAAATGAGGGAGCTGGGGGCAAGAAATGGAGCCCCCTCTGCTGAGTGTGCAAACAGAAGCAGTTGGGGGCTCAGATACGACCCCCGTCTCGGTGTGAGTGGGGTGCCTTGCCTGCCGGAGAGGAGGGGGGCCGTTGAGGTGGGGGAGGGGATCTCTGGGGTATTAGAGAGCCGGAGTATTGCAGTTATGACTGGGAGAGGTAGATATCGCGGGAGCTGAGGGGTAGGCTGCTCTCGGGGAACTAGGACTCGCTGTCTCAAAGCAATTACTTGTTCCGGCCCCTCTGGTTCTGGTTCACCGGGCTCACCTCGTATACCTGGTGACTTGGGATGTCAGGGCCCTAGCCTCAGGCTGCTGCTGTTTAATGCCAGGTCTGTTGTCAACAAGGCCCCCCTCATTCGGGATTTAATCCTGGAGGAGGGGGCTGACCTGACATACATAACTGAGACCTGGCTGGGCCAGGAGGGGGGGTGTTCCCCTCTCAGAAATGTGCCCAGACGGGTTTCAGGTATTGCATCAGCCGTGACTCCAGGGAAGGGGTGGAGGAGTGGCAGTTATTGTCCGTAAGAGTCTTTGTCCTCGCAGGATCCCTGCCCCGGAGATTGTTGGGTGTGAGTCTCTCCTCTTGAGGTTGGACTCAGGGGTTCAGTTGGGCTTGCTGTTGACGTACCTGCCTCCCAGCTGCATTACAACAGCCCTGCCTTTGCTGCTGGCGGTGGAATTCCCCAGGCTTATGGTACTGGGGGACTTAAATTTGCTGTCTCTTGGCAAACCCTCAGATGCGGCTCAAGAGTTCATGGCTTCCATGACAACCATGGACCTGACCCAAGTAATTCAGGGTCTGACTCATAGGGGAGGACACACGCTTGACCTGGTGTTTCTCTCGGGGCAGTGGAGACATGATCTGGAATTAAGGGGTATAGATGCTTCTCCCTTGTCATGGTCAGATCATTTCCTGCTGCCAGACCGGAAGTTAGCGCCACGGCGAGACGCACAGGGTTTTTAGGGCTCCTGAAACTCCGCCGAGAAACCCCGCTGCTGGACGGTCCGAACCGGACCACACAGTCTCTCTTTGACTGTGGCAGTGGAGGGGACGTCCTGAAGCTCCCAGGGACATCGCTAAGTCCCTGATTGAGCCAGGAAAGCCCTTTTTCCAGCAGCGGGGCAGCAGCCAAGGCTGCGGAGGCTGTGGCAACTTCAGGAAGGAAAATCGGAACGACAGTGATCAGAACGGTGAGAAACTTTCACTCTTTTTTTTTTAAATGAAGGCAGTAAATGAAGAGGAGCAGTGAACCTATTTTTGGACTGATTCTATTTTTCCCAAGTATATACTTTAAAAGACCTGAAATTGCCTGATTGTCTTATTACTGGACTGGATTGAAAGCAGAGAAGCAGTACTGGGACATTTTTTGAAACTTTTGGAATTTGTGGATTTTGGTTTATAATATTTGCTGTGTTGGTGCATCTGGATTGGTACCATTTCTTTTATTTTTGGACTTTTTAAAAGAAAATTTCTTTTTTTCTCTCTCTCTCTCTCTTTCCTTTTTTTTCTTTCTTCCTTATAAAGACAGGAGAACTAGGGGAGTATGTAGTGCTGCCACCCACTGGAAGAGAAATTTTGTTGCAGAAGAAAGGAAACATTGTAGACAAAACAAAATACAGAGGCAGAAGAGCTACTGAGTGTTGTTTACACAGGTGCTCTTCTATTTAAGTTTTCAAAGCCTGGGAATATACTGGAAGGCTTTGAATTTATTTTATTTTCTTTATTTTCTTTTTTTCTCATTGAGTAATTATCTAAACCCCAGTGAGATGTGTGGCTTGGAAAGAGGTGAAAGGAAAAATCACTCCCTGTAGGTTCTCTGGATATAAAGGACTTGAAGAACGAATTTCTTTTTTGGTCTGTTTGTTGCTGTTTTTTCTTTTTTCTCATTTTTCTGATTTATATATAAATATTGGATTAAGGAATTCAAGAGCCTGAAAAATTATTTTTTTAATTTTATTTTTTAATTTTTTTAATCTTTTTTTTATTTTATTTTTCAAATTTTTGGCTTCTTATCTAGAGGAGTATTTTAATTTTTTGTCTTTCCCTATTTTTCTTTTCTCTTCCTTTGGATTAGGGTTTTTGGAAGAACCTGAAGAATTGGAGAAATCGCTATTATTATTATTTATTTATTTTTTCTCTTCCTTTTTTTTTCTATTTTCCCCTTTTTCTACCCTAAGGGACTTTTTGAATATTTTTTGAATTTAAAGTGAATTAAGCCAACTCTAAACTGAGCAAAAAAGTAGCGACGGTGGGAGCTGCAGCGACTACACCATCTTCATCACCATCTGGAGGCCAACGCTCCATTCAGACAATGTTACAGCAAGAGAAAGAGAAAGAGACGTCACACATGATTCTACAAACACTTCAAAGAATGGAAAAACAACAACAAAGGATGGAGCAACAGTTACTTAAAACAGATGAAAAGGTGGTTAGCATACAACAAATAATGATGAACTATGAAGAAAGACTGGTTAAATTGGAGGAAAAAGATGGCCAAAAAGAAGAAAAAATGAAGGAAATTGAGAACAGACTTGGAGAGGTCGAACAAGGAACATCTGGTTTAATTGGATGGGAAATGGATAAAGCAGAATTCTACCTTAGATTTCAAAATGTTGCAGAAGAAAAAGGGGAGGACCTCTCCAAGATTATGAATACGATTTTAGCAGAGGCCTTAGAAATAACTAAAGAGAAGATGATGGAAGGAATTGATGAAATTTATCGAGTCTACACTGGATATGCGATGCGAAATAAACTTCCAAGAGAAGTACATATAAGATTTACTAAGAAATCAATTAAGACACAGATTCTTCAGGCTGCCCGTGACAAGGCTTTGTAATACAAAGGCAAGGAAGTTACAGTTTTGAGACAAATTCCAAGAAAAGTGAGAGATATAAGAAGGAAATATCAATTCTTGACCAAAGTTTTGTTGTAAAAAGGGATCAACTACAGATGGCTGTTTCCAGAGGGAGTAGGCTTAACATGGAACTCTCAAAGATACAGACTGAACACAATTGATAAGGCAAGAGCTTTCTTTGAGGAAGTTCTTTTTTTATTTTTTTTATTAAAGAGTTTTATAAAAGATGCAGACATTTTCTCCCCCCCTTCCAACCCCACTCCCTCAATTTTTATTTTTCATAAAACATTTACATGTACAGTCATTTAATTCATTTTCATACTTTTTTTATAATATCTCACTTATTTCCCCTTTTACCCTCCCCCCCTTCTCCTTTTACTTACTTTTCTATCAACACTTTTATTCCAACCCCCCCCATCCCTCCCTCCCCCGCCCCAACTTCCCAGAGCAGAAACAGGGTATAACATTTAACATACATAAGCTAAAATATACTAACTTGCTATAAAATTCAAAATCTCCCATATACTCTTTAACTCTCCTTACTCAAATTCATCAACCTCCCTTTTATAAACACTCAGAATCAATTAAATTGAATTCTTTCTTCCTAAATATAGAAACCTTTTCCTTAATGTATAGTCCAGTAATTTAACAATATTACAAGCATTTAAAAAATCATGGATAAATATCATTTCCACACCCTCAAACACCCTTCTTTTTCAACCTTACTCTCTAATAAGGTTTTAGATTAACATTTATCCTCTTTAATCCTTCATAAAATTAAACATTTTAAAGCCTTAAACATTTTATCTCATATACCTTTTATAATATTATAATCTTTTAAAATTCCCTTAATACATCAGTAAAACATTCTTAATTCATTCCACAAAATATGAATTTCAAAACCTTCAGGAGGACTTCCGGTGGGACCGCCAACATCACCAGATGCTTCTTTTTGAAGCGCCAACCCAGGAGTCCGTAGAACTGCAAGAACAGCGACAATCAGCTGTCTTGCGGTTTGGAAACTTTCCCCCCGGTAAGAGGGGGGAAAGTGAGTAGACGGGTGGGGTAGAGCTCCCTAAGAGCACCGGATTTTACCTATAATCCGGTGCTCGAAGATGAGAGCTCCCCGCTAAGCCTGTCAGCACTCCGGACCCTGGATGTCTCTGCTTATGCAGAGCTAGATGTCGCGGCCATCCCAGCAACCAACTTTAAATAAATATCTTTGACTCCAGCTGGCGGAGCACAAGCAGCAAGAATAAAAACGGCAAGTTTTTTTTTTTCTTAATTCCAAGGATTTACTTTCTCCTAAAAAATTTTCTTTATGGGGAGAAAGAGAAAGCAAGATGGCGTTTGAGTTTCAACAGGGCGTGAAGAAGTGAAAGTTAAAAGTAATTATTGATAAAGTCCCTGTTTGAAACTTAAGACTCTTTTTTGAAAAGCGGATTAATCAAGGAAAGAAATAATTGTAATAATTGAAGCAGCAACATAAACTACAAACTGCAAGGGTTTTTTTTTCTTTCTGATATTCTTTTTTCTTTTTTTTTCTTGTCCTTTTGGAAGGGAAAGAAGAAGGGGGGGCAAGATGGCTGGTTTTCTTGAAAGCAAGGAAGGGTTAATTAACCCTCATATATGGTCTGACTTTGAAGAAGCTCTAAACTCAATTACCTCTGCTCTACTGGAAAAAATTGATACTTTTTTTCAAGCTTCTCAAGCTGGAAACAATGAAACAGATGTAAACACTGAGTTGCAATCTAGTAGTGAGGTCTTGAATGAAGAGCTGGGAGAAAAAAAATAGAACAGCCTACAGTGTTTTTGGAGAGTAAAATGGAGGCTTTGCAGAATAAGGAGCAAGAATTTTTGAGAGCTGTTGAAATTTTGGCTACTCGAATTTTTTTTTATAAAGTTCTACCTGCAGTTAAAGAGCTGTTTTCAGAGGAAGCTACAGTTTTGCAAAAACTTTGTAGTATACAACAACCTCAAAAAATTCAAGATTATATTGGAGTTAAAAAAGGCAGAGGAATTAGAGTGAAGAAAAGAGTTCGTAAAAAAGTCAGGAAGAAAGACTGGAGACGAGGAAAATAACCCTCCTTGGTGAGATGATGGTCCTCAAAAAGTATTGTTTAAGTGTTTAAAGACTTTGAATCTTGGGAAGAAAACATCCAACAGTTTAATGCCAGCTATCTAAGCGATGAGAGACGATGAGAGGCAATCTATAGTCGTAATGGAATATTTTGAGAAGAATAAGCAGATCACTGCAATGCTGGTATTTTGGGTTGTGAAGCAAGCCTTGGCCTGAGTGATTTGGAACATTCTATTAAAGACTGTAACTAAACTGGACTTAATTGTAATTGTAGAAGTCTTATTGAATATAGTAAACTGGAACTTTCTGTTTGAAGGTAATAGTCACAAGGCAAAAGGATTATGGGCCTAGGGCAATTGCAGTTGACCTGGTGGTTTCCCTAATACGATTGATGAACTCAATAATCTAGTTTTTGGCTGGATTTGATGGATACTATTTGGTATACAAATATAAAGTCACTCGGGGGGGGGGGGTGTATAAAAAAGTATCTCTTATCTAGGTGGGTAGACGCAAATGAAGACATCTTAAATACTGTTGGAAGATGTGAATTATCAAGAAGATCAAGAACTGGTTTAATCTAGTATGAAGAAGGTTTAAACGCTTGATATAGCTATTAAATAATGTTTTTAGATGATTTGCTAATATGTACTGTTAAACTAATAAGAGGTTTGATTATTGTTTTTTAGTTAGAAAATGTTTTCATTAAAGTGTTTTAATTATAACTGGACCTTAATGGTTTAAAAGTGGAGGACGGAAGGGTTTATATAATATTTTACTTTAAATTTAGGGATTTATAATGAGGTTGGTTTTTTTTAATGAAAGAATTTATAAAATATTCTGTTAAATTGTATGGAGTTAATAACTTGCTAAGTATGTATTGGTTAAATTGAGTAACGATAGGTTGGATTATGTAATATTGAATTGTTTTACCAATTGCTTCAATTATAAATGGATATTAATTGGGTAAAATTAGATGGAAAAAGAAGAAAGATGATTTGCTTTCTTTTTACTTAATTGTTTTATGATTATGAGATTATGAGAAGTGTGAGATGGAGTTGAATTTATAGATAGTTTCATTAGCTGTTTCTATTATATCCTGTATTTGCTCTGGGAAGTCGGGGGGGGGGGATGGTTGGGGAGGGGGGGGAAATTTTTGTAAAACTTTTAAAAACTTTTTCAATTAAAAAAAAAACCTTCAGGAGGATATCCTTCAAGTTTTTGTTTAATCATTTTAATACCTCCATAACTTTAAGAAATTATCATTTTTGTACCCAACACTAATTATAAGAAAACATATCCTTTATACCATTGCCTTTGAGTAGCCTTTAACAATACCAATTTAATGAGACGACTTCCGGCTCCAGATGGCAGCAGACGTTGTTTGGGTTCTTTGCCCCAGCGTCTGAATCCCCCCCCCGCTTGGAGGCCCCTCGGGGCCGGGTGCCCTGGTTTGGGGGTACCCGCCGTTAAGGGCGGCTCGCCAGGGGTCCCCTGCCTCAATTCCAGGGGCTGGGCGGCCAATGCTGGCGCGCCCGAGGCTCCAGCGAGTGTGGGCAGCACGCAGCGGCCATTCCAAGGCCGTTACGTGCCTATGTGCCTGTAGGACCCGGTGTATATCGAAATTAAGGCAGCAGGTAAAGAAGCGATCGGAAGAGGAAGAGATGCAGGCCGGAGAATAATTAGAAAAGGAGAGACTTTGACTGGCGAAGCAACGAGGCGTCCTGTGGGTGAGAGGGGGGGGCTGAAGTTTCTCCCCCCCCTTGCAGCTGGGAAGGGCGCCGTAGTTGAGAAGAAAGAGCGAGAAAAAATAAGGAGACCTCTTACTTTACTGATTTTTTGTGGAGAATGGTGGAGGCAGAATTTGGGAAGGGAGGCTGGAGCCCTCTGTCCTTCTGGAGAAACATGGCTGGAGCTTGATTTCCTGCTTCTTTGTATATAATTGATGACATCACCCACCGCTGGTTTCCTGTTTGACCTACTCTACAAGCCGGACTCGTTGCTCCTGTGAGCGCCCTCTGGTGGATCGTGAGGAAATAGAGCTGATTTTTAAGAGAACCTTCTCCTTCTGGATGCTTGTGCCTACCTGAGGACCTCTCATTCTTTATTACTGTAAGATGGCTAAAGGACAAAGACCAGCCGCAGCTGACATTGAAAACATTTTGCAGAAATTGGCAAAATTGGATGAGAAACTTGATAAACTTGATATCTTGCAAAAAGGGCAATTGGAAATAAAATCTGAAATGGTAGTTATGAAAAAAGATTTAAGTGCTGTTCAACAGGTGGTTGAGGACAACAAGAAAAAGGTGGGAGGTTTGGAGGGAGAGGTGCGGGCAATCCAGAAGAGGGAAGAAATGAGAGGAAATGTAATTTTAACTTCGCAGCTGGATAGAATGTCTTATTTTCTCAGGTTTCAAAATGTGGAAGAAGTGGACCAGGAAGATCTGCGAGAAGTGATGGTTAAATTGTTGGGCGAATTTATTGAAAGAGGTTTGGATTTTATGAGATGGGACATGGATCTAGTTTATAGAGTAAATTCACAATATGCAATTTTACATAGTGTCCCAAGAGAGGTCCACATTAAATTTGTGAGAAGGGAAACGAGAGATGAAATACTGAGAACTCAAAGATCGGGGGCGCTGATATACAGGGGCAAGGAGGTCACCATTTTGAAGCAGATCCCTAGACAGGTACGAGAATCAAGAAGAAATTATTATTTTTTATCAAGTAAATTGTACCTTAAGGGAATAGGCTTCAGGTGGTTGATGCCGGAAGGTTTGATGATTTTCTGGGAGGGCAGTAGGAAGAAAATTAATAGTGTGATGGAGGCTCAGGCCTATCTGGAGCAACATAAGACCCTCCTAGAGGGTGAAGATACAGGAACCGAGGAAGGGGAGGTACTAGATGATCAAGGAGCAGGGGCGGGCAAGGCCGTGGCGGTCCAGGAGGAAGGGGGTGCTAAGGCCAGAACCTTGAGATCTAGAACCAAGAAATGATGAAGTGAGAGGAATATATTATTTTGTGCCTTTTATGATATCTCTTATTTTTGTAAACTTTAATATTACTCTGGATATTGAATTGATATTTTTATATAAATCCGGTTGCTAAATTTGTAATTTTAATAAGGGAAGATCTGCTGTATGTGAAAAAAAGTAATTATATATTATCTTTGTAAAAGGATAATGAAAATTCTACATATTGTAAGCGATAATATTGTTTATTTTTAACCAATAAAAACTTTTATAACATAAAAAAAAAACAATACCAATTTAATTACACTTTTTTTCTTATATTTTTTCCAGTCTTTCTTCTTCCATAATTCTTTCAGCATTGCTTCTCCCCCTACTTTTATTTTTGAAAATTTTTGAGTTTGGATTTGAGGTTGATGTCTCTTGAAAGCTCGCTCTCTTCTTAAAATCATTTTCTCTGGTTTGAAACCCCCAATTCGACTCTTCTTACTTGTATAATCAAACAGTTTGTTCCTTTGTCTGTAAAACCAAGAATTGTTGCCATATAATTTGTCAGCTTGTGATGACGAGTCCACTTCTTGCTTTACTGTTAGTTGAATGGAAGTGTCTGCCAGAACTTCTGTTTCAGTTACGCCAACCTCCATCTCAATCCTGACAGCCTCTGTTTTATGCTCCAAAATCACAATCCTCTGATTAGTTTCCTCTTGTTTTCCATCCAGCAAATCATTATTATTCCCCAAACTATATTTTTGAAAAAAAATTTCCATTGATTCCAAAATAACAGAATTAAAAGAATCTAAAAGTTCCTGTAAAACCTTTGCAGTCACAACTTTAGAATTTGCTGATTCACCAGGCAATGATCCTCCAACCCTTATATCAGCCATGTTTCACTTTATATTTATTCAGCTATCAGGTCAAAATCCAAATATTTTCCACACAATGTAAAGATATAGATTAGTTGAAGTCAATGCCCAATTCTTTTCCATCCACTTCCACTTTAAGGTGCAATCCAGTAGCTATGTCTATGTTACAAACGTTAACAAGCGTTAACAAGCACTTTCATTGATAGGTTGCGTTTTCACGCCCTCAGGCGCCATTTTTTCCATTTTTAAAAGGAGTTAAAGATTTTTACCTACGTTTTCTTTTTGTTCTCCTGATTTGCTCAGCCAGCGCCCAGGATTCCAATTTATAGTCCTTAAAATTTTATAACTGATATAGCTGTTTAAACTTGTGTTGCTGGGGTGGTCGTGGCATTTTGCTCTGCTTCTGCAGAGTCGTCCTGGGTCCGGAGCTGCTTGGCAGGTTTCTAGGGAGCTCCCACACTTCGTGCCCCAGAGTTTTCTCTGGGGCACTTGGAGAGCTCTACCTTCCCCTGCCTGCTCTTGCCTCTCCCCTTTGCCCGGGGAGAGACTTTTCAAGCCTCCCGACAGCGCTTGCCAGCTGTTCAGGGGCTTTTACGGAACCAAGGAATGGGCGCTCATACTTGAGCGTCTTTAACTCAGCACGGTGCCACCGGAAGTCCTTTGAGGAAGTTCTTAAAGGGACGGATACTGATATGGAAGTTGAAATACAAACAATACCAGCCTCAATAAAACCTGTTGAAGAGGAATTGATAACTCTGGAAGAAACAGAAGGAGCCGTGGGTGGAGTTATGGAGCATAAGGAGCAGCGTGAAGCCAGATCAACTAGAGCAACAAAAACTAATTATAAAGTATGAATATGGATGAAAGGAAATTAATTTCAATAAATATAAATGGACTAAATTCAGCCAATAAAAGAAGAATAGTCTTCCACAAATTAGAAAAATTAAAATTTGATATAATTTGCTTACAGGAAGTGCATATTAAAGAGCAACATGAACAATTATTGATTCAACCAAAACTTGGTAAAACCTTTCTATCATTGGCACAAAGTAAAAAAAGAGGTGTTGCTCTGTATATTAGAAATACATTTACGGCTGAGCAGAAGTATGCTGACCCAGATGGCAGAATTTTGATGGTAGAATTAATTGATAACAACACAAAACTACTCTTAGTAGCAATATATGGCCCTAACAATAATCAGAGTGATTTTTACGGGAAATTACATAACAAGATAATTGAAATGGACTACGAAAATGTTTGCATGATGGGGGACTTTAATGGAATTGTAGATGGAAAACTGGATTATAAAACAAGTAGAACAACAAGACATAGTAGAAAGATATTGCCGAGGACCTTCTTTAAAATGACAGAGGAAATAAACTTGAAAGACATTTAGAGGGAGAGAAATGGGAAAAATAGACAATATACTTTCTACTCTGATAGACATTTATCTTGGTCCAGATTGGATATGATATGGGCAACAATGGAATTGACTTTAAATATTGAACAAGTGAATATAGATACTAATACATGGGAGGATCATAATCCAGTGATTGCTATTTGGAAAGGGCGAAAAGGCAGATCTAGATGGACACTGAACAATACAATATTAAAAGAGAAAGATTTTACACAGAAAATGAAACGAGAACTGGACTTTTTTTTTTAGGAGAATAAGAAAGAAACATTGATACAAAACCATTGGGATACAATGAAAGCCTTTGCCAGAGGAATAATCATTGATTATACACGGAAAAGAAATGTAAAGAAAAGACAAACCCTTAAAGTATTGAGAGATGATCATAAAAGACTTGAAAAAGAACCCCAGAAAGATCCACATAAGAAAGATGTAAAAATTAAAATGGATATTATAAAGCACAAAATGGATCTACTGGAGAAGGAAGAATTAGCGCAAAAAATAAGAACTGCTAAACAGAATTATTTTGAAAATGCAAATAAACCTGGCAGATGGTTAGCATATAAATTGAAAAAAGAAAGAGAATCAAGGAAAATAACACAATTAATTGATCATCAAGGACAAAGTAGATTTGGAAACAAAGAGATGGGGGAAATAATACAGGAATACTATACACAACTGTACAAGAAAGATGTGATAGAAGAGGATAAAGTGGCAAGGTATCTACAAAAAGCTAAATTACCAAAAATCCCCAAAGAGGTTGAGAAGTTATTGGAAGGAAATATAACGATGATGGAGCTAACTGAGGCAATTAAAAAACAGAAGAATGGAAAGCCACCAGGTCCAGATGGACTGCCAGACGAATATTATAGGACTTTACAAGAATCACTATCAATCCCAATGCTGGAGGTTATGAATGAAGTAATGGGAAAAAAAGAAATACCCAAGACATGGACTGAGGCATACATCACTTCGATTCATAAGGAAGAGACAGACCCACAACAAATCAAAAACTATAGGCCGATATCCCTGCTAAATGCAGATTATAAAATCTTTGCTATGATATTGGCAGAAAGACTTAAGAGATATTTGAATAATTTTATACACTCCGACCAAAATGGATTCCTACCTAAAAGACAAATCCGAGACAATATAAGAATAATTTTGGACACTTTAGAATACCATGAAGCACATCCTGAAAAGCAGATGGCTCTGATATTTCTAGATGCACAAAAAGCCTTTGACAATGTCAATTGGCGATTTATGATGTTACAGATGGAGGAGATGGGCTTTGGGAAAAAATTTCTTCAGACAATTGAAGCGATATACTCAAAACAAAAGGCTAAGGTAATGATAAATGGAGAATTGTTTGAATATATTGAAATAGAGAAAGGCACCAGACAAGGATGCCCACTGTCCCCACTGTTGTTCATATTGACATTGGAAGTGCTAAATAGAAATATTCGAGAAGAAAAGGAAATAAAAGGTATGAAAATTCGGAAAGAGGAATATAAGTTACAAGCTTTTGCAGACGATTTGGTTTTTATTATGGAAGAACCTTTAACATCAATAAATAAACTGTTAGGGACTTCCGGTGGCTCCGCGCTCGTTGAAGACACCTAGGATTAGGTGCCCGCTTCCTGGTTACGTAAGGACCCCCAAACAGCTGTTCAGCGCTGTCGGGAGGTTCCAAAAGGTTTCCCCCGGGCAAAGGGGGAGACCGAAGAGCAGGCTGGTGGGGGTAGAGCTCCTCAAAGCCCCCCAGGAAAAATCCTGGGGTGCGAAGAAGAGGAGCTCCCCAGAAGCCAGCCAAGCAGCTCCGGACCTGGAACGCCTCTGCTGAAGCAGAGCGAAACGGTGCGACCACACCAAGCAACTAAAAACATTTGGGGTAACATTTTAAGATGCTGGATTTAAAAATTTTTTTTCTATTTTTTGAAATGGATTTGAAGCTGGCTAAGCAGAGCAGGAGAGTGTAAATTGGGACTGTTTAAACTTTAACTCCGGGTAAACTGTCAGAAAAAAAATGGTGTCTAGTGAAAGTGATTGTTAAAGCCTGTTACATTTGTAGCAGACAAAGACCTACAGAAAACGTTTAGACTGGAGCTGGAATGGAAGTAAAAGCGGAAATAATGGTTGAAGCTGGACTTTTAAAAATAGAAGATATTCGAATTGAAATTGCAAAGATTTTTAAAGAACTTTCAGACACTATTATTTCTAATTTGTTGGTTTTAACTGAACAGAAGTCTGATAATGAAGTGTTGCTGGGGAATCCACAGGACACTATACAGCAGAATTTACAGATTGAAGTACAAGCTGCAGGGATCTGTATGCTGGGAGATTTGGTACAAATGGAAGCTGTGGTGGATATTTTACATTTCTCTTTGGAAGAACAGCAATTGAATAAATTATTACAAGAGGAGGATTTATTTGCTAATTTGAGGTCTGCCACACAAAGGATGGATCTGCTGGACTATACAAGCAAGAAATGGTGGAAACAGGACTATAAATTTAAGCTAAAGGATAAGACAACAAACTTGAAGGGATTTTTTATGATATCTCAACCTCAGGACAATTTTAAGAAATTGTTAGGAGGGTCAGAAGGAAGGGGGATAGAACTGTGGCTAACAAGAGATTGGAAGAAATTTTAAAAAAAGAAAAAATTGCAAGATTTTTATTTTTGATGGTTTTAAAGGTTATGGATGTTTCATAGGTATAAAGGATAATGGTTTTTTTTTCTTTTCTTCTTTTTGCCTTATCATTATAATGGTTAAATTAAAGAATGTTGGCTACCCTCCGGAAGCTTGGGGATTTATATTTATAATGATTTAAGAAGTTTTATTGATATTTTTTTCTTTTTTTTAAAAAAAAGAAAAAAGATAATAACAATAATATGAGATATAGGGTGTAAGGGGTTTGCCTTTTTTCATTTTCTTTTTGGGAAAAATGTTGAATTCTAATAAGTTAAGGAGATGATTAATAATTTTAGCTTTATTATTGTAGGAAATGTAAAATAGTAAAAGTATAATTTTAAATTTACTCTTTTAAAAGGTTTAAGGGATTTGGTTTTTGTTTCTTTTTTTTCTCCTTTTTGGTAAAAAATGTTTAATTTTAACAAGTTAAAAAAAATGGATTATAATTTTAGCTTTTTTATTGTTGGAAATGTATAATTTTAAAGTTATTTTAAAAATCCTAACAATTATAAAGGTTTAAGGGGGTTTGCTTTTTCCTTCCTTTTTCCTTTTGTTTTTTCTTTTTCTTTTTTAGTAAGATGGTGGCTCCCTAGGACACACCATCTACCAGAAGAAAACACATACAAACCGCTATCTGCACGCACTCTCACACCACCACCCAGCACAGATCAACTCCGTAGCCAAGACACTCATCTCCAGAACAAAACGCTTAGCTGACGAACAACACCTACAAACCGAATTACACACTCTCACTAACGTACTAACATCCAACGGATTCCAAAGAAATAAGATCACCAACCTAATTCAAAAAGAAACCCCCACTAAAATCCAAGACAGAGAACAAGAAAACGGCAAAGCCCTCCTTCCATACATAAAAGGCACCACAGACAGAATTAGCAAGATCCTCCACAAACACAACATCAAGACAGCATTCTGCACAAACCAAAAAATATCCACCATCCTAAGAAACCCCAAAGACAAAATTGAGTTAGAAAACCAAGGAGTATATGAAATCCCATGCACTGCCTGTCCCACCACATACATCGGACAAACCAACAGAAGAATAAGTGCACGCATTGAAGAACACAAGAACTCAGTCAGAAAAGAGGAACCAACTTCTTCCCTGGTCCAACACTTTAAAGCCACAGGACATGATATTGACTTTAAAAAGACCAGAACTATCGCCAAAACTGAACACTTCAACAACAGAATAATCAGAGAAGCTATCGAGATAGAAAAACGCCCACACAGCATGAATAAACGAGATGATACCTCCCGCCTACCAGCCATTTGGAAACCCGCCCTTAGTGACAAACGAGTCCTTAACACAAAGAATGACACCAGACCCACACTCATGAAAACCACACAGGATATCACCACCACACTTCCACGCAAAAAGCAAACCCAGACCCACACCGATGATGAGACACGACCACAGACCAGAAGCCAAACCAAAGCTGCACCATTGACCAATTTAAACCCCTCCAATCCATACATGAAGCAAACTGACACCCACCACGAAGATGTGGCACGACCACGAACGCGAAGCCAAACAACAGCAATGCAGCTCACCAGCTCAAATCCCCCTGCAACTCAGAGTAACCCGAGCACAGCCAAGCCCCCACCCAAACAGAACACACCCCCAGCCA
>WNWU01010739.1:0-23837 GCA_012654045.1 Ptyas mucosa | reverse complement strand
GGTGCACATTTATGATAGTTTCAGCATCCCACATTTGGGATCCCCATTTGTGACCTTCCCAGCTAGATTCTTGTCAAGCAAAATCAGTGGGGATGCCAGGAGGAAGTTGCCAGCCACAGTCAGGTAAAATTGCCAAATGCAGTCAGTAAGTGAGGAATGCTTCAATAGGAATGTCACCAGAGTGGCTGTGGACAGTATTTTCTGCCCTTACTTGGAACTGAGGACTTCCATGGCAAAACTGGTGTTTCAAATCTTGCAGAGTCTTTAGGCATCATTTTATCAATTAAACCCCCATATCTCTAAAATTAGCACAGAAGGTTTGACTGTAACCATTTTGGGTTTAGGGACAGTTTTCAGGCTGAAAACACATGGATTTTCCACATATGTACATACTTGTAGATGTGTCTATTTGTACTTCTCTCTTTATGCATCTATCTAAATTGTATAATCCATCCGCAGCATTCCTAGATATATTTCATAATAACCCTTTACAGTGCTAAGAATTTATTTTTACACATCATCAAAACGTAAAATACAAAAATGCAAAGAAGAAATAAAAATAATGGAAAAATGGGAGGAAAAGAGGAAGAGAGAAAAGTTTCATTTTTTTCAAGTTCTTTATCCACTAAAAAAACTTTCTGGTTTTATCTTTATATTTTCTTTAAGAATCTTCTGTATGAAGATGTGAATCCTACTCCAATATTTGTTTGTCACATGTCCACCATAAATGATAAAATCTTTTATTTACATTTCCAACATTCAAGGTGCCTTTATACATTCTTGAAAATTTATTCAATGTTAGATACCAACATCATAAAACCATTTGGTACAGAGCTTCCTGCCTGAGCAGGGGATTCGACTAGAAGACCTCCAAGGTCCCTTCCAACTCTGTAATTCTGTGATAGTCTTCCAGTGTTCAAGCATGTTTGTTTTTTACTTGTAATATATACTTTTTTCACATCTTCTGTAACCATTTTATAAAGAAACAATTTTAAACTTACACTTTTATTTAAATCTTACAGATGAAGAAGATACCAATAAGAGCACTCCGGACAACTGAGAATAACCAGCAACTTTGAAAATGAAAGCAAACTCAGCCTTAAAAAAAGCACACAATTCTTCTCTTTCCCCAGCTGGTGAGAGACAAAGGGGAGAAAATCAAGAAAGATTTCAAACTGGAAAAAATAGAGGATTCAGAACTCAGCAATAGATTTCATGAAAATGTCAAAGGAGATTATTTTTTCCATTCAGAAAAAGAGGGAAATATCTAGCGGTGAGTGGGGCGGAAAAAGACAATTGGATAGCCACAAAAGGTAGAAAGTAATGCAGATCTCTAGACAGTAATACAGGCCTTCCCCTGTGAGGAAGAAAACAGTAGCTTGAATCAGAGCTCCATGGAACAAAAAACCACAAATTTCAAATCTTTATTGTCAGTGCACAACATATGTAAAATGAGATTGGTTGAGCTCCCTCAGTGCACACACCGCAACACAATACACACGTATTTTGACCTCTTCAAGAACATCAGTGGTGGAAAAACACCATAGAAGTGCCTATTGTGGGTAAAGCACACATAGCAAATCACAGATTATCATAATAGGATCTACACTGGAGGAAAGCGAATGTGGGCAACAATTTATTTATACCAGTTCCCTTGTGTTTCATGAAAGGACCCAAACAGGAGAGAAGGCCTATAACTGCTCCAATGCAGTAAATGTTTTTGTAAGTATGGCAACTTGGTGATACATCAGAGGACTCGCACAGGAGAGAAACCCTTTGAATGTGCTGATTGTGGGGAAACTTTCAGTCAGAATTCCAACCTGGTGGTACACTAGAGAATGCACACAGGAAAGAAATCATATAACTGTCCTGATTGTGGGAAAGGTTTCATTGCAAATTCCCACCTGGTGATACACCAGAGGACTCACACAGGAGAGAAACCCTTTGAATGTCCTGATTGTGGGAAAGGTTTCAGTCAGAATTCAAGCCTGGTTATTCATCAGAGGACTCACACAGGAGAGAAACCCTTTGAATGTCCTGATTGTGGCAAACGTTTCAGTTGGAATTCCAATTTGGTTAAACACCAGAGGACTCACACAGGAGAGAAACCCTTTGAATGTCCTGATTGTGGGAAAAGTTTCAGTCAGAATTCTGACCTGGTAAACCATCAGAGGACTCACACAGGTGAGAAACCCTTTGAATGTCTTGATTGTGGCAGAAGTTTCAGTCAGAATTCTAATCTGGCGACACACCAAAGGACTCACACAGGAGAGAAACCCTTTGAATGTTCTGATTGTGGCAAACGTTTCAGTCAGAATTCCAACCTGATGACTCACCAAAGAACTCACACAGGAGAGAAACCCTTTGAATGTCCTGATTGTGGCAAACATTTCAGTCAGAATTCCAGCCTGGTGATACACCAAAGGACTCATACCGGAGAGAAACCATACGAATGTCCGGATTGTGGGAAAGATTTCAGTAGTAGATCTAGTCTTATTAGTCATGTAGTTCTACACACAGGGGAAAAACCTTTCAGATGTCCTGTCTGTGGACGGTACTTCAGACGAAAATCATCCTTTATTGCACACAAGGTAATACATTTGAGGCAAACACTGCCAGGTTTAGAGAAGGCTTGAATTCCATTTCTGATTTCCGATTGGAAGTGTAAGTGAGAAATTGACAATTTGAATTGTGGCTTGATTCGTTTTCGTCAGCATCTCCCAGGATTATAATTTTAGGTTGGGAGAAAAAAATGGAAAATATTAATTTGATAAAGGCTAACTACCTGTCTGTGTTGAGGTTATTGGATATTTCCTTTTACAGAATTTGTGAAATTTCTCAAAACGGCCTGTGGGTGGTGTTTTTTGTATAGAGATTATTGAAATCCTACATTTGGAGTTTCAGCCTTCTATATTGGTGTCTACCAGATTTTGATCCTCACAATTCGCCAGCCAGCATACAAGTAATCCTCGAGATACAACTGTAATGAGGCCTACCTCTTATGGATGCATTTAGCAATGGCGACAGTGCTTTGATTAACTAACCTCACCCACGGATCTCTTATGCAGCTGTTAAATGAATATGCAAGTCGCTAAATAGGACACTGGCTACCTCAGTGTTGGGGGAAACTCATGGAGGGCTAGCTCAGGCCCAGTTTGCCCCACCCCCAGGCATCCCTAGGTCTCCCAACTCCCCAAGACACCTATTGCTCTGATTCCCAATTCTTGGTTCCCCCCAGGCCTTTTCCTCCCTTACAGGGTCCCACCAGGCTTTTCCTTCCCCCTACAGGCCTTCTCCACAGAATACCCTTGGGCTTTTCCCCATTCCCACTAGTTCTCTGAGGACCTTAGGCCATTTCGAACAAATGGAGCACCCACAATTTCTGGAGGCAAGCCATTCCACTGATTAATTGGTTTCAGTTACAGGAAATTTCTCCTTAATTCTAGGTTAGATTCCTTTTTGATAAATCTGTTAGTTTTTGTCCTGCTTTGGACAATAGGTCAACCCCTCTTTTCTCTATCAGCCCCTCAAATATTGAAAGACTGCTATTATGTCACTCGTATTCCTTCTTTCTGTTAGACTAGATATATACAGTTCCTGCAACTGTTCATCTTATGTTTTACCCTCCAATTCCCTAATCATCTTTGTTGCTCTTCTCTGCACTCTTTATGGAATCTCAACATTTTTTTCTGTATCATAGTGACCAAAACTGGATGCAATATTCAGTGCAGTCTTGCCAGCGCAGTATAATGCAGTACTAACACTTCATGTGACCTTGATATTATCTCTCTGTTGATGCAGATTAGGACTGTATTGGCTTTTTCTGTAGCTGCAGCACACTGATACTTAAATGGTTAACCATCCACTAGGAGTCCTTGAGCCTTCCCACAGTTACTGTTGTTGAGCCAGGTCAAAACTGGAGCCCTATGGGGGCAAAATGTTGATTTGAATGTTCACTTTCTTTTCCCTGTATCCTACGACAAGGAACTTTTAATATGTGAGAGAATGTATGGGGAATGTCCGTGACAGTAAACTTACTTTGTATTAAAAATGGTCCATCCAGTTGTTTGGCCTCCTTGGTTGCTGCTTCTGCGAATGGCTCTCCAATCCCCTTAAAATCCTTCCTTCAAGCCCCTCTCCTTCCTCTCAGCCTGACGTCTTGGTGCAGCCCAGCTCCCAAGGTGAAGCCTCCTGGTGTTTTCCGGAAAGTTGGGCACCAATGTTTCCATGTTCACCTGTGGCTGCTGGGGAGACTCAGCCTTCCAGTGTGTGGAGGGGAGGAAGAGGAGAGGACTTGGGGAAATCTGACTTCAGAGGAATCATGGCTGGAGGGGCTCCCTCCGAGGCCTTGAACCATGTTAGGAGGAGGTCAGTGGCACCTGAAAGGTGGGTGACAGAGACCTGAGACGCGTCCAGGTGGGCTTGGCCAATGGGCAACCCTGTCCAGGTGGGCTTGCTATGAGATTGCAGCACCTGAATCTGCCTCTCTTACATGCCCAGATTCCCTTTCTGGTGACTGCTGCATCCCTGTTTCTCTCTACCCATGTAACTGAACAGCCCTATCCGTGGATGTTTTCTATTTTAATTTTAGCTCTTTTACCGGTTGTATAATCTGCACTGAAAAATAAGCTTTCTATTGTGTTTACAAACATCATCAAGAGAGTTCTGTGATATATATTGAGAGATAAAAGATTCTCAGGTCAAGGAACAGGCCTGGGAGCTCCAATAACTGCCTGCAGAGCATTTTGGGGAAGAGAGATTGGTGTGCACAAGAGGCAGGTTGGTTGAGCTCCAAAGAGACTTGAGTTGTTGGAATAAAATGCCGCTGTTTACATTCTATCAAGCCAGTCCTGCTTCCTCTAGTTATTCCATTACTTTCTCCCCTTTCCAATTTTCACTAGCACTGTTGATGTTACCTAGTTTGGGCAATGAAACATTTGCAAGAAAACCAGCAAGCTCAGTGTGAGCATCAAGGACCCCTTATTTCAAACCTGAGCTACAAATATTCTCCTTTATTGGTGATTCTCTGTTTTTCTCCAAATTACATGGTTATATAAGGCAAGCAGTTTCCACAGAGCAGAAAACCTGGCAAGTAAAAGACTCAGAAGGAGAGGGGAGCAGCTGGGGAAAAGCCATGTCTTTCCTCACCTCAAGGAGTCTTCCTGCATCTGGGGATTCTCCCCCCCCCCCTTAGCCTGATCCTTCCTCCTGGTCCCCTCCCCTTCTTGCAGTGTCCTTGCCCATCTAGTGCCCCTTGTGCACCCTTCCCTGCGAGGGGATCTCCGCAGCCCTGGCACACAGAAGTGGCTGGAGATCAGGAAGGGGAGTGGAAGAGCATGGAAAGTGGGCTCCCAGCCCCTTTCCCCCCCGCTTTCTGCCTCCTCTCTAGGCACAAAGGAAAAGCTCTCTTTTCTTTTAACCAGAGGTGGTATTCAGCAGGTTCTGACCAGTTCTGGAGAACCGGTAGCAGAAATTTTGAGTAGTTCAGAGAACCGGTAAATACCACCTCTGACTGGCCCCGCCCCCATCTATTCTCTGCCTCCTGAGTCCCAGGAGGAAATGGGGATTTTGCAGTAACCTTCCCCTGGAATGAGGTGGGAATGGAGATTTTACAGTATCATTCCCCTGCCACACTCACCATGCCATGCCCACAGAACGGGTAGTAAAAAAAATTTGAATCCCACCACTGCTTTTAACCCCTTTACTGAAGCAGCTGTGGTGAGGGGGTCACTGGAGTGAACAATACAAAATGCTCCAGCTGGGACCCTGCAAAAGACCATTACCCTCATCACCCCTCTAGGAATAAGGCTTTTATTCTCGATTTTGTGCATTTCTGTAGAGATGTAGTGATCTCTTACAAATAGTGTGACTCCAGCTCATTTGTTGGGGCCTTTTCTTTTGATGTTTGTATCTTTCCATCAGTACATTCCAGTCCTGAGTTTTATCCGACCAAGTTTCAGAAATTGCAACTATATATACTCACCTTTATGTATTAGTTCTTCCAAGTTCACCCCATTTGTCCCCCAAGCTTTGAGCATTTGTGCATAGGCATTTGAATCCTATATGGCTAACCAGGCTATGCTTCCTGTATCTCCTACTTTATAGCTCAGTTTTTCTTCCTTTCTATCCCTCACTCCCCTTCATTTTAGAACAAGAGAAGGAAAGTAGGAAATGGATCATCTACTCAGAATGAGTGATTTTCCATATTTTTGTAAGTCTATGGGAGCCAAAAATCGGATGGTATTGAATAGCCCTTTTGCAGAGTATTAGTGAATCAGGGGTGAAATCCAGCAGGTTCTGACAGGTTCTGAAGAACCGGTAGCGGAAATTTTGAGCAGTTCGGAGAACTGGCAAATACCACCTCTGGCTCGTCCCAAAGTGGGGAGGGAATGGGGATTTTGCAGTATCCTTCCCCTGGAGTGGGGTGGAAATGGAGATTTTGCAGTATCCTTCCTCTGCCATGCCCACCAAGCCACGCCCACAGAACCGGTAGTAAAAAAAATTGAATTTCACCACTGGAGTGAATTAAATTATGCATTTTAATGCAATTTGTTAGTCAGAAGTGATGCCACCAGACTCCTCTTGACATAGGTATAAAATGAGATGTTGTATTTGTATTTAGCAAATCGCAACATCCTTTGCAGGGTGAAGATGTCCAAACACATCTACAGGACTTTCTCGCCCATCTTCAATAGCCATGAATTCCCAATTCGCATTTAGAGATTAGCACATGCAACTATCTTTTTTTTTAATCTGGACCCTTGTTTTGGATCTTTTGGCCTTCCCTTGACGGGGTGACAGCCTTTAGCGGTCCCCGGTTGGAGGACTTTGGCATTGCTCAGCGGCGCCCCAGTCGCCCCCTCCCTGCAGAGCTTCAGTAAAGGGGTTGCTTTTTTGCGCCTAGAGAGAAGGCAGGAAAGGGGGCTGGGAATCCAGCTTTCCTCCAGCTCCTGTTCCTGGTCTCCCGACGTCTGCGGGGATCCACTCTCGGGGAGGGGCGCCAGGTGGGCAAGGACGCTGCGAGAGGGGGAAGGGACCAGGAGAGGGGAGGAGGGGGGATCCCCAGGTGCGGGAAGGGAGGAGGGATTCCTTGGGGGAGGGAAGGAGAGCAGGTGGGGGTTTCCCTCCCCTTCCGACTCTCCGCCTTTCCTTGCAAGGTTTTCTTTTCCATAGGAACCGCTGCGCCGCCGCTTCTCCTCCTCGGTTGCTGCTTCTGCGAACGGCTCTCCGGTGCCCTTAAAATCCTCCCTTCGAGCCCCCCCCCCCCCCCCCGCCCCCCCTCCTTCCCCGCAGCCGCACATTTGGTGCAGATCGGCTCCCAGGGTGAGGCTGCCTGGTGTTTTCCGGCACCGCCGTTCCCTCGTTCCCCTGTGGCTGCTGGGGAGGATCAGCTTCCCAGGCTCTGGAGAGGAGGAAGAGGATCTGGACTGAGAGGGATCGTGGCTGGAGGGGCTCCCTCCAAGGGCGGGAACCCTGCTGAGAGGAGCCCAGTGGTATCTGAATGGCGGGTGATGGAGACCTGAGAGGTGTCCAGGTGGGCTTGGCCAATGGGCAGCCCTGTCCAGGTGGACTTGCTTGGAGATGCAGCACCTGGATCTGCCTCTCTTAGCTGCATGGTGACTGCTGCATTCCTATTTATCTCCACCTCACTAACTGATCATTAACTGATCGTTTTAGCCCTTTTATGGGCTGTACAATCTACCTTGAAAAAGAAGCTTTCCGCTGTGTTTACAAACCGAGATGAAGAGATGAGATGAAGGGGTTTCTGTGATATACAGGTAATCCTCGACTTACAACAGTTCATTTAGTGACATTTCTCAAGTTACGTTGGTGTTGAAAAAAAATCTTGTGGCCATTTTTTACACTTATGACCATTGCAGCATTCCCATGGTCATGTGATTTACATTGGCAGCTGGTTCATATTTATGAGAATTCTAGTGTCCTGGGTCATGTGATTCCTTTTTTCAACCTTCTGAGAAGTAAAGTCAGTGGGGAAACCCAGATTCACTTAACCGTGTTACTAATTTAACAATGGCTACATGGCTCAGGGCCAGGCTATCTTCGAGACCGCCTTCTACCAAATAGCTCCCAGCGACCGGTAAAATCCCACAGAGTTGGTCTTCTCCAGGTCCCGTCAGCTAAACAATGCTGGCTGGCGGGCCAGCGGGGGAGAGCCTTCTCTGTGGTTGCCCCAGCTCTCTGGAACCAGTTACCTCCTGAGATCCGGACTACCCCCAACCTATTGGCCTTCCGGAAAGCGGTGAAGACCTGGCTTTTCCGGCAGACCTGGGGCCGTTGATCTCGCTGTTGCAGTCTTGCAAGATCTGGCCATGAATGGTGTGCATGGGCTTTTAATGTTTTTAAAATGTTTTTATATTTTTTTAATAATTTTTTTATGTTCATTTGTCGCATTATTTTTGCTGTAAGCCGCCCAGAGTTCCTTGGGAGTTGGGGGGCATAGAAATGCGACAAATTAAATTAAATTAAATTAAAATGGCAGTGATTCACTTAAAGTTGTAAAATGGGGCAAAGCTCACTTAACAAATTTCTCACTTAGCAACATACATTTTGGACTCAGTTGTGGTCGTAAGCTGAGGATTACCTGTATTTAGAAAGATAAACTAATTTCAGGTCAAGTGACAGGCCTGGAAGCTCTAATACAATAATGGTTAACCTTTTTGCTGTTGTGTGCCAAAAGCAGAGGGAGTGTGGGAGGGTCATGCACGTGTGTGCCCACACTCATAATTCAATGCGCCCTGCCCCCCCACGCATGCGCACGCGACCCCTCCCCCCCCGTGCTCCCTTTTGGCATGCGATGGGATGGTGGGCCTGGTAGGCCTGTTTTTCACCCTCCCCAGGCTCCAGAGACTTTCTAGGAGCCTGGGGAGGGCAAAAACGGCCTTCCCTACCCTTCCAGAGGCCCTCTGGACGCCGGAAACAGCCCATTTCCCAACTTCTGGGGGTCCAAAAATCAGCTGGCTGGCGCATACATGTGCGCTGGAGCTCAGCTAGGGCAATGCTCGTGTGCCCACTGATATGGCTCCGCGTGCCACCTGTGGCACACGTGCCATAGGTTTGCCATCACGGCTCTAGTATCTGCCTGCAGAGCATTTTGGGGAACAGAGTCTGGTGTGCAGAAGGGCCAGGTTGGTGGGCTCCAGAGAAGCTTCAAATTGTTGGAATAAAATGCCACATGGTACATTTCTGTTCATATCCTATCCAGCTTCCTCTAGTTATTGCATTACGTTCTCCCCTTGCCAATTTTCAGTTTTTCTCCAAACTCCATGTCTTTATCAGGTGGAGAATTTTCCTGAGTTTCCTCAGTTTGCTTTCATAGTTTTCCCTTTCTGTAAATATTATTTTAATTATTTTAACATACAGTAAATATCGGAGCACTTCAGAGCCTATTAACTTCAGGTCGGCACATGGATGATGGTATTTTGGGCTTTTTAAAAGGGGAAGGCAAGGTCCATTTTCCCAAGGTGCTTTGAAAGGATCAATCAGTGCCTGGGTCAATCATTTTTAATGCAAAACTGTTCAGTAAGTTTAATACCAAGGGCATTCCCCACACATGTTCCCACATGTTGAAGTACTGTTAAAAATAATTTTTAAAAAACTTCCTTGGTGTAGGGGTACAGGGAAAAGAAAATATGAACATTCAGATTAACATTTGAAAAAGGATCTTGACTTTGACTCTGGCTGAACAGCAGGAACTGTGCTGTGAGAGATCTAGGAATTTTAGTGGACAGTTACTTTTATGTATCCACTACCACTGTGCTGCAGCTGCAGAAAAAGCCAACACAGTCCTAGTCTGCATCAGCAGAGGGATAGTATCAAGATTGCAAGAAGTATTAATACTGTGTTATACTGTACTGGTAAGACTACACCAGTTTAGGCATCCAGGGTTCATCACCATGAGAAAACCCAGATGTTGAAACAAGAGTGCAGAGTAGAGCAACAACGATGTTAAGGGGACTGGAGGCTAAACCATACAATGAATAATTGCAGGATATGTCCAGTCTAACACAGAGAAGAAGTAAGGATGACCTGACAGCTTCCATGGCTTGCCTCCAGAAGTTGAGGGTGGTCCATTTGGAGGTTTTTCGACAGCCATTTGTCTGGAACAGTAGGGTTTCCTGCTTGGAAAGTTGGTCTCTCCCACCTCTTTTTATGTAATTCTGTAAGACCTTCATAAACCTTTAGGGCTCAGCACACAGCTAATCTTCACAAGCTAAGTAGCATCACATTTCACTATTTCACATGGATTAGTGGCAAAGGTAGGTTTCTAGGAGTTTCTAGGAGTCGAAAACGACTTGATAGCATTTAACCAGTGAAAACATCTTAGGTAGGGGTGGGACTTAGACTTAGAATAACTTTATTGTCATTTTGAATGTACACTAATCAGCATACATTAAAATGAAATTTCATTGCATACAGCTCTCAAAGGGTCACCACCTCCAATATACACTACATAAACATGACAAAATAAATAAACACAAAATTATGCATATACCCACATATAAGAGTGTTCTTTTGCCTCCTATGGGGAGATGGCGGTCAGATAGGCAGCATCAGTGACTAGAACCCTCAGTACGGTAGAGGCATCTGTGGTTGAGCTTTAAGGGGTTAAAACCATCAAATACTATATTGCTAGAAAGGATGGGAGGGAAAGAGAAGCACAGCAACTTCCTCTTCCGGATCACTCAATGGGAGGAAGGTGGTGCGCAGAGTGGTTTTTCCGCTCTTCCCAGGGTCGAAGCAGCAGCTGGCAGGTGAGTGGAGGGCAGCAGGTGGGAGGAGAGTCCGGGAGCCAGTCGGGCTGTTGGGTTCCCTCCACGGCCTGGAAGCGGAGAAGCAACTGGGCTGAAGCCTCTCAGCTGCTGCTGCTGCAGGTTCCTTCCCTCCCCAAATTGGAGCCCACTGGTGCTGCAGGCTGTGAAACTGGTGGCTGCAATTTCCTGCTGGTGGGAAGATTGAAAAAGTCTCCTTCAAATTAAGGTTGATTCTTTGGATATGGCTTCCCTCCAAAGGTTGTGGCTGCTCCCATCACTGGAGGTTTTTAAGAAGAGATTGCATAACTGTTTGTCCGGAGCGCTATAAGGTCTCTTGCCTGAGCAGAGGATTGAACTAGAAGATCACCAAGGGCCCTTTTAATTTTCTTATCCTGTATGTACCTGCTGTGATGTTGTTGTTTTTTACTTCCACGTCTAGCCAACAAGCACACTATTTCCTATTGGTGCCCCATTCCATGAATTAACCAGGCTAAACTAAAAAAAAAAAAATAGCGATTGACAGCCTTCTGGGATGTTTAGTTGTATATCTACTCCTTGCTTGCTTTTTGTTTCATGAGATTTCAAAGTTACAGAAGCACTGTAAAAGCAGATGCACATCTGGTCCACAAATTTGTGGTTAATTTGTGTTATTGGTCCTATGGTTATGTAGGAAGTCAAAACCCACCCCTCTCCTAGAAAATGAACTATTTTAGGAAATATTAAAAGGGCAGAATATTTCCCCAAAAAGGGAGGCAGAAACTCAGCCCCTCCCCCTTTGTTAATGGGCCATTAAGGCCTGGACCAGATTATTCTACATAACAAAGATCTACCTCCTTCAGGCAGAGCCATTTAATTGCCCTTCATTGCATCACCCAGCAAGATTCAACCAAACTTAGCACAGACAAGCTAAAAAGCTAGCTATGACCTCTGACAGCAACCAATCAGGATATTCTTCCTGTGCCCCAGGAAGTTCAAAGCAAGAGAGGCTATAAAACCCAGGGAGTCTGCATCTCTTCCCTTTTTTCGCCCAAGATCTCCAAGGCATGTGATCACCAATAAGTTTTCTTTCCAAGCAACTTCCATGAATCCAGTGTCTATTTCCCCACTTGGAACTGGAACTGAACCCAGAAAGATATTTCTTCCAACAGTTAATGAAGGTGCAGGAAAAGGAGTTGCACCAATTCAGGTGTTACCAACCACTGCACTTTTAGGATGGTTGCATCCCACACTCATGATCCCTATTTGTGACCTTCTCAGCTAGCTTCTGAAAAGCAGGAAGTTGCAAGTGCAGTCATGTGAAATAGCCTTTAACAACCCACAGGGATTTGCTTAACAACTGCAGAGGGACAGATGTAAGTGGTACATCATGCTTAATGATCAGGCTGCTTAGTGACACAGATGCCAGTCCCAAATGCAGTCACTTAAATGAGGACTACTTGAATTGGGATATCACCAATATCCCAATTCCCGTTGGGAATGTGCAATGGGAAGAAAAGCACTTTCAGGTGGCAGCGCTGCAATCCCCTCCCCAAATCCAAAACAGTTCCCAGTTCCCCGCTGCACATTTCAGGGGAACTGGCTGTCCGCCGACTGAAACGTGGCTCTGATTATTGCATTGGGGAATCCGGGCAGCGGTGGCTGGAAAGGAGGGGCATTTTTCTTTAGGAGCTCTCGCTTGGCTCCTGGGCGCAGAAAGGCAGCAGCTCCTCACATTGCAGGGGAACTGGCCGGCCGCTGCCTGAAACCCAGCTCTGATTATTGCATTGGGGAATCTGGGCAGCGGTGGCTGGAAAGAAGGGGCATTTTTCTTTAGGAGCTCTCGCTCGGCTCGCTTGGCTCCTAGGCGCAGAGGGCTTAGGTGACAGCTCCTCACATTGCAGGGGAGTGAAGTCATTGCAGCCATTGCCTGCCCTAAGCTGCCTGCTGGGCAGCCAGAGGGGTGACCAGCCGCAAATCATGGCACCCACCTTGTTCCCCGAAGGTGCCAGGCAGATTCCCCCCAGACCGTTCCAAAATGCTGGTAGGCAGAGGTAGAATTCTTGTTTTCTTGTTTTCCTCCCCCAAAATTAAGGTGCGTCTTATACTCCGGTGCATCTTATACACTGAAAAATACGGTAGCTTGCATTCAGAAGTTGTGTGTGTTCCATCACTGGAGGTTTTCAAAAAGAGACTCAACAGCCACTTGTCTGAAATGATATAGGGCAGTGATGGCAAACCTTTTTGGCATTGCGTGCCAAAAATCTGAGCGCACGAGAGCTGTTGTGCTCCTGCATGCTGCCACCATAATGTAATGCACGCCCCCATTTGTGCATGTGCACATATACCCCCCCAGGCTCCCTCTACGTATACACCCCACACTGCGCATGCGCACACCCCCCCCCAGCATGTGCCCCTCCTTTTTCCAAGAGGGCCGGCATGCCTCTTACTGGAGGACAAGTAGGTACCAGCCCGTTCCCTGGCGATATACGTTCCCCGGCCGGCGCACAGTGCTGCCGAGATGGCAGGGCTGAGAGCACCACCGGGGAAGCTCCGAATGTGTGGCTTGCATGGGCTCCTTCCCGCTGGGAGCTGCAGATAGGGATGGGGACTGGCTGCACCCGCCGCCGCCTAAGCAGAAAGCCCAAAGAGGGACATCCCGGACATGCGTGCTGCCCTCGGCACTTCCCCGACACCTGCCTGCTGCCACCGCTTCTGCACCTTGCCTGCTTCCCCAGCTGCTCTTCTCTAAGTGAGCGCTCGGTGGCCGGGAAAACCAGGAGCCGCCGCTTTCACCGTGTTCGGCCCCGCAGATCTACTCAGCTCAAGTTCATGGAAATCATGTGGCGGCCCTTGAAACTTCAGCAGGGAACTGACTGCAAGACCAGGAGGTGGCTTTTGGCGGAGCCAGCCTGATGGGGAACTGAAAAGAGAGGGGCTTTTCCCTTCTGCTGCCCCGCTCGTGGGCTATGGAGTTTAGGGTGGCTCTAGAACCGAAATTTGCTTGGCTGATTATTGGGCAACTCCAAAGCTTCCTGCTAAAAGTGTTCATTCTCTTGCCCATCTTTCCCTGTTCAAAAGGGCCGCGCTTGTAGGGGGGAGAGATCTGACTAAAGAGCTGTGCTTGTGGAGAACAGGAGGCAGAAACCGGGAACAAATCCTCCCCACTGTGAGCTCGGCTGATGATCAGGCAACTCACAAGCTTCCTGCTAAATGTGTTCATTCTCTCCTGCCTTCTGTTCTCCGCAGCTGGGGAAGCAGGCAAGGCGCGGGGGCGGCAGGTAGGTGTCTGGGAAGCGCCAAGTGCAGCACGCGCGTCCATGATGCTCCACTTTGACCTCTCCACTTAGGTGGCAGCGGGCGCAGCCAGTCCCCGTCCCCACCTGTGCAACCTGCAGTTCCCAGTGGGAAGGAGCCCAGGCAAGCCGCGCGTTTAAAGCTTCCCTGGCGGGACCGAGAGCGTGGCCATCAGCCAGGGGATGGTGGCTCATAGAGGTAAGGAGCCCAGGTAAGCCGCGTGTTCAGAGCTTCCCTGGTGGGCGCATGGCAGGGCTGCCGCCAGCCAGGAAAGGGCAGAAACCAGCCACGGGGTCATCTGCGCAGGCAGCCCACCACCCTGCTCTCACTGGCTCCTGGTCCAGACCACCTGGGGCCATGCAAGAAGCCTGGGTAGGGAGGGAGGGAAGCCCTGGCTTAGGAGTGACCACCAGGATTGCCTCTCCACGTCTTTTGGCATGCGCACCTGTTGCTGGTCTTAGTGCATGCATGCGTGCCAGGAACCAGACCAACTGGCCAGTGTGCATGTGCACTCTGGAAACAGGAAGATCATCTTCCTGGAGTGCGCATGCACAATGGGTGGCTGCTCTTCCAGTTTCTGGCCTGCCTATGCCCATGAAACCCAGCTGGCCAGCGCACCGGAACATGGAAGAGCAACGGGCAATGGCTCTGCGTGCCACTTCCGACATGTGTCCCATAGGTTTTCCATCACGGATATAGGGTCTCCTGCTTGAGCAGGGGGTTGGACCAGAAGACCTTCAAGGTTCCTTCCAGCTCTCTTATTCTATGTTCTATTCATCTTAATTATAGATAATTGCCATACTAAGACTTTGTGATTGATTCAAGTTAAAAAGAGAATTTCATGATTGAATGGCTACGTGAACTTGGATCTCAGTAATCTTCAGTGTGTCAAATGAATCATAACTAATATAAGAGGCTATTCTAGCATTGTGGCATGTTTGCTTTTTACCTGTAATGTATATTTTTTTTCCTTTTTTGACATCTTATGCAATCATTTTATAAATAATTAAACTTACACTTTTACTTGAATCTTACAGGCAAAAAGGATGCCAATAAGAGCAGTCTGGAAAATAGAATAACAAGCAACTTTGAAAAGGAAAACAAATCAAGCCAGAAATCAAAATATTTCCTCCAGAAACCACACAATTCTTCTCCTTCCCCAGTAGGTGAGAGACAAAGGAGAGAAAATTAAGGGGAGATTTCGAGCTGGAAAATGTGGAGTATGCGGAACTCAAGGATACATTTCATGAAAAGTCAAGGGAGATTATTTTTTCATTCAGAAAAAGAGGGCAATGTCTGGAAGTCAGTGGGGAGGAAAAGGTCAATTGAACAGCCACATAGGGCAGACAGTAATGCAGATTTTGCCCTGTGAGGAAGGGAACAGTAGCTGCAATAAAAGCATCACTAAACAAGGTATCACGCATGGTGGAAAAGCTCCACCGATATGCATATTGTGGGAAAAGTACAGACTTCAAGTCATGGCTGATTATGCAGGAAATTATTCACATTGGAGAAAAGCCATACAAACACTCTGAATGTGGCAAAAGCTTTGATCAAAACAGCTCCCTCGTGCTTGATGGAAGGACTCATACAGGAATGGAGCTTTAGCATGCAAGTCAACTTGGTGAAACACCAGAGGATTTATATTGGGCAGAAAACATATAAGCGTCTAAATTGTGGGAAAGGTTTCAGTCAGAATTCCAACCTGGTGAACCACCAGAGGACTCACACGGTAAAGAAATCATATGTATGTCCAGATTGTGACAAAAGTTTCATTAGAAAATTTCACCTCACAAGACACCAGAGGACACACACAAGAGACAAACCCTTTGAATGTCCCGATTGTGGGAAATGTTTCAGTCGAAATTATGACCTGGTGATACACCAAAGGACACAGATGAGAGAAACTGCATGAGTGTCCAGATTGTGGGAAAAGTTTCATTCAAAAATCCCATCTAGTGAATCACCAAAGGATTCACTCAGGAGAGAAACCATATGAGTGTCCAGATTGTGGGAAAAGTTTCAGCCAAAAATCCCACCTAGTGAATCATCTGAGGACTCACACAGGAGAGAAATCATTTGAATGTCCTGATTGTGGGGAAAGTTTCATTAGAAAATTCCATCTCACAAGACACCTAAGGTCACACGCAGGAGACAAGCCCTTTGAATGTCCTGATTGTGGGAAAAGTTTCAGTCACAATTCCAGCCTCATGAAACATCAGAGCACACACACAGGAGAGAAACCCTTTGAATGTCTGGATTGTGGGAAAAGTTATAGTCAGAATTATGACCTGGTAATACACCAGAGAACTCACACAGGAGAAAAACTGCACCAGTGCCCTGATTGTGGGAAAAGTTTCACCCACAAATCCCATCTAGTGAATCACCAGAGAACTCATACAGGAGAGAAACCGTATGGGTGTCTGGATTGTGGGAAAAGTTTCAGTCAGAATTCCCACCTGGTGAACCACCAGAGGACTCATACAGGGGAGAAACTGCATGAGTGCCAAGATTGTGGGAAAAGTTTCAGTCACAAATCCCACCTAGTGAATCACCAGAGGACTCATACAGGAGAGAAACCATATGAGTGCCCAGATTGTGGCAAAAGTTTCACTCAGAATTCCAACCTGGTGAACCACCAAAGGATTCACACAGGAGAGAAACCCTATGAGTGTCCTGATTGTGGGAAACGTTTCAGTCACAGTTCCAGCCTGGTCATACACCAGAGGTCTCACACAGGAGAAAAACCTTTTGAATGTCCTATTTGTGGGAAAAGTTTCAGTCGATACTGCAGCCTGGTTAACCACCAGAGGACTCACACAGGAGAGAAACCGTATCAATGTCCTGATTGTGGGAAAAGCTTCAGTCACAATTCCAGCCTGGTGAAACACCAATGGACTCACAAAGGAGAGAAACCGTATCAATGTCCTGATTGTGGGAAAAGTTTCAGTCACAATTCCAGCCTGGTGATACACCAGAGGACTCACACAGGAGAGAAACCCTTCAAATGTCCTGATTGTTGGAAAAGTTTCAGTCACAATTCCAGCCTGGTGATACACCAGACGACTCACAAAGGAGAGAAACCCTTTGAATGTTCTGATTGTGGGAAAAATTTCAGTCACAATTCCAGCCTGGTGAAACACCAGGGGACTCACAAAGAAGACAAACCTTTTGGATGTCCTGATTGTGCGAAAAGTTTCAGTCAGAATTCCAGCCTGGTGAAACACCAAAGGATTCACACAGGAGAGAAATCTTTTGAATGTGTTGATTGTGGGAAACGTTTTAGTCTCAATTCCAGCCTGGTGATACACCAGAGGACTCACACAGGAGAGAAACCCTTTGAGTGTCCTGATTGTGCGAAAAGTTTCAGTCAGAATTCCTGCCTGGTGAAACACCAGAGGACTCATACAGGAGAAAAACCTTTTCAATGTGTTGATTGTGGGAAATATTTCAGTCTCAATTCTAGCCTGGTAATGCACCAGAGGACTCACACAGGAGAGAAACCTTTTGAATGTCCTATTTGTGGGAAAAGTTTCAGTCAGTACTGCAGCCTGGTGATACACCAGAGGACACACACAGGAGAGAAACCCTTTGAATGTCTTGAATGTGGGAAAAGTTTTAGTCAGAATTCCAACCTGGTGAAACACCAAAGGACGCATACAGGAGAGAAACCCTTTGAATGTCCTGATTGTGGGAAACGGTTTAGTGTGAATTCTAGCCTGGTGATGCACCAGAGGACTCACTCAGGTGAGAAACCTTTTGAATGTCCTGTTTGTGGGAAAGGTTTTAGTCAGAATTCCAACTTGGTGATACACCAGAGGACTCACACAGGAGAGAAACCTTTTGAATGTCCTGATTGTGGGAAAAGTTTCATTAAAAATTTCCACCTCGCGAGACACCAGATGACTCACATAGGAGAGAAAACTTTCAAATGTCCTCTCTGTGAACAATGCTTCAGGCATAAATCGTCTCTTATTGCCCACAAGGAAATCCACTTGAATCAAAAGTTGATGAGTTTAGAGAAGGCTTGAATTTCACTTCTGAACTCTCATTAGAAATGTAGGTCAGGAATGTACTATTTGAATTCTGGCTTTTTAATCAAATACATCTCAGCAGTATATTTGTTATATTTGACTAGGACCAGGATATTTGGCGGACCACTTACAGCCAGCAACGATATCCCATCGCCCGGTTCGCGCCCATAGAGAGGGCCTACTCAGGGTGCCATCAGCTAGAGAGTGGCGGCTGGCGACCTCCAGGGTAGAGCCTTCTCGGTGGGTGCCCCCACCCTCTGGAATCAACTTCCCTTGGAACTCCGATTAGCGCCTGACCTTCGCACCTTCCGCCGTGAATTAAAAACTTGGTTGTTTAATTCCCTTGACCTGGACTGCTAATGGGGTTTTAAGGGTTAATTTTAAATCTTTTAAATTTTAGACTTTATTTTATATTGTGGCTTGTTTTTATTATTGTGAGCCGCCCTGAGTCCATTGTAAGATAGGGCAGCATATAAGCCGAATAAATAAATAAATAAATAAATAAATAAATAAATAAATTTGTACGTGAATAGAGATGAGCATTTCCATCGATGAAGTGGACAAGATTGTGGGTAGACTGGGTGCCTCCATGAGTTTGTTGGATCCGTGTCCCTCCTGGCTTGTGTCAGCTACCCGGGAGGTGACCGGAGACAGGATCCAGGCAATTGTCAACGCTTCTTTGAGGGAGGGGATCTTCCCCACCTCTCTTAAGGAGGCGGTGGTTCGACCCCTCCTCAAGAAGCCTGCCCAGGATCCAGACTCACTTAATAACTATCGGCCCCTCTCCAACCTTCACCTTATAGCGAAAGTTGTTGAGACCGTGGTGGCGCAGCAGCTCCCACAGTTCCTGGAGGAAATGGAGTACCTAGACCCATACCAATCAGGTTTCCGGCGTGGGCACAGCACGGAAACGGCATTGGTCACTCTGGTGAATGATCTCTGGCGGGCCCGGGATGGGGGTTGTTCCTCCATCCTGGTCCTACTTGACCTCTCAGCGGCTTTTGATACTATCAACCATGGTATCTTACTGCAGTGACTTGGGGGGGGGGTTAGGGGTGGGAGGCACTGTTTTACAGTGGTTCTCCTCCTACCTCTCAGGTCGCTCGCAATTTGTATGGGTGGGGGGGCAGAGGTCTACCCCGAGGCCCCTGACTTGTGGGGTACTTCAGGGGTCGGTTCTCTCCCCCCTACTCTTTAACATCTACATGAAGCCGCTGGGTGAGATCATTCGTGGTTTTGGGGTGAGGTATCATCAGTACATCGATGATATTCAGTTATACATCTCCACCCCAGGCTACCCCAGGGATGCCCTTTCCGTGATGTCCCGATGCCTGGAGGCGGTGCGGGCCTGGATGGGTAGGAACAGACTCAGACTCAACCCCTCTAAGACTGAGTGGCTGTGGATGCTGGTACCTCATGTTCTAGAGGTCCCATCACTTTTGATGCGGGGGAGGTACTTGCCCCCATTGAAAGGGCTCGCAACTTGGGTGTCCTCCTGGATTCCCAGCTGTCTTTAGAAGACCATTTGACAGCCGTGACCAGGAGGGCTTTCGCACAGGTTCACCTGGTGTGCCAGTTGCACCCTTTCCTGGACCGAGATGCCCTTCGCACGGTCACTCATGCCCTGGTTGCTTCCCGCTTGGATTACTGCAATTCCTTCTACATGGGGCTGCTCTTGAGGTGCACCCGGAGGCTCCAGCTGGTACAGAATGCAGCCGCGCGGGTTACGGGAGCTCCTCATTACTCCTGTGTAACACCTCTCCTGCGCGAGCTGCACTGGTTACCGGTGGTCCTCCGGATCTGCTTCAAGGTGCTGGTACTTACCTATAAAGCCATACATGGCTTAGGTCAAGGGTACCTGCAGGACCATCTCCTGCCTGCCTCCCACCATCCTGTCTGCTCTCACAGGGCAGCTCTCCTCGGTATCGTCGACCAGACAATGTCGTCTGGTGACGTCCAGGGGTAGGGTGTTTTCTGTGGACACCCCTACCCTCTGGAACGAGTTACCCGCCAAGCTCTGGACGGCGCCTGATCTCAGTTCCTTCCATCGAGGCCTGAAGACTTGGCTATTTCAACAAATGGGCTGATTCAGATTCTTGGGTTTTATTATTTATTATTATTTGATTTTAACTGGTTTTAATTTGGATTTTTATTGTATGTTTTTGCTTGTGTTCGCTGCCCTGAGTCCTTTGGGAGAAGGGCGGCATATAAATACATGGAGATAAATAAATAAATAAAAAATAGAAAAAAATCTTACTTCAATAAAGTCTAACTACCTGTTTCTGATTATCAGCAGAATTTTCTGAATAGTTCCTTTGCAGAAGTTGTGGAATTCCTCTAAAGGTTTTTGGGTGATGTTTTTTGTATATTGATCATGGAATTCCAACATATGGAGTTCTGTCTTCTACTTTAGTGTCCTCCAGATTTTGAGCCCCATAATACCCCAGCCACCGTAGAAGTAATCCTCGAGATACAACTGTAATGAGCCATAGTGTTGCAGTGGTTAGCGTGCAATACTTCAAGCTGCCTGCAATTTGGCAGTTCGAATCTTAGCCTTCCATCCTTTCATCAAGGTTGACTCATCCTTCCATCCTTCTGAGGTGGGTAAAATGAGGACCCAAATTGTTGGGGGCAAGATGCTGACTCTGTAAACTGCTTAGAGAGGCCTGTAAAGCACTGTAAAGTGGTATATAAGTTGCTAATGGGGCCTGCCAATTACGGTTGCGTGTTGCAATGGTTGTTAAGTGAGATTACTTTGCTTAATAACTCCCACCCCCTACTCCCTAATGAAGCCATTAGATAAATGTGCACGTTGTTAAGCAGAACAGTAACTGTCTCACAGCTGGGGGAATCTCTTGGAGGCCTAGATGCCCCAACCCCAACTTTTGGGTCTGTGCGTAAGATTCATGTGGTGGACTAGTGAAAGCAACTGCCATTTTGCCATGCCTGCCTCTGGGTCAAAATGGTGGCTGCTTCTGGGTCACTGTTTATGTTTATATTTATGTTTATTTGATTTTTATACCGCCCTTCTCCTTCCGGACTCAGGGCGGTGAACAGCCAACTAAAAACATTGTATACAAAAGTTAAAATAATTTAAAAATAATTTATAAAATTTGGCCCATAATTTAAAACATTTCAATTTAAAATCAGTATCAAATTTTAAAACCAGCATGGAGTCAGGCCAGCCCGGCTAACTGAAAAAAGTAAGTTTTAAGGGCCCGACGAAAAGTCCGGAGGTCTGGGATCACTCGTATCTGTTGCGTGGGAGTGGGACAAACTATTCTATTTTGCTGCCTTAATATTTTGTGAACCATGTTAAGAAATTGTGGGTGGCTGCCTCCCACAGATCTCCAAAAGGGCAGGCCATGTATCCCTGTGGGGCATGATAGAGAAAATATTTAAAAGAAAAATATTTAAAAGAAAAATGTGCATTAAAAAAGACAAAAACAGATTTACCCTTTATTATCCCCCCACTAGAATATTCATATGTTATATATTATATACATTTATATTATATATATATTTATATATACATTTACATTATATATATATATATATATATATATATATATATATATATATATATAAAACATTATATATATTTATATATTATATAAATATATTGGAGCAATATTAGTTTGCTCCCCTTCTGAAACAGGCCCAAAATTTATAAACTTCTACTTCTATTTACAGCCAATTCGATGTTCATCTAGCTACAATCTATAAACGCAATGTAATAGGTGAGCCAACAACAAAGTTAAACATCAAAGCACTTTGTTAATAATCTACTATTGCATTTAACTTGTATAAAGTTTAGAACGGCTTCTTATTTACCATAAATCACCACAGTCATTGTCTCTGATCTGTGAGGGATGAAATATCTTTGTTTGATTCTTATTACTAAAACTTTTTCTTAAGATTTTAGTTCAGAACAATAAGACAACAATTATGTCTTATTCCCTCAAATCATAAAACCTCTTGGTCGATCCATTTTCCAAATTGTTTTCCAGTTAGATATAGTAGGCCCATTTCCCAATTTTTTTTAGGAAGTCCAGTTCATCACGCATCGAGTCTCTTACTCTGTAGGATCCTCATCCGCTTCAGCCTTCTCCCAATCATCCTGCAGTTTCGAAACCAGTGGTGGGTTTCCAAATTTTTTACTACTGGTTCTGTGGATGTGGCTTGGTAGGTGTGGAATGGCTTGGGTGTGGCTTGCTGGGCATGGCAGGGGAGGGTTACTGCAAAATCCCAATTTCCTCCCAATCAGCTGGGACTCCGGAGGCAGAGAATAGATGGGGGCGGGGCCAATCAGAGGTGGTATTTACCGGTTCTCGAACTACTCAAAATTTCCGCTACCGGTTCTCCAGAACTGGTCAAAACCTGCTGAAACCCATCTCTGTTCCAAACCATAGTGAGGGGGCTTTTAAAATGTTGCAGTGCTGCCCGTGGGAGCCTCTTGAGAAGAGCTCAGGCTCACAAAGGGATTCATTTGGGAAAGAGCCATTCATTTGTGTGCACTCATAATCCCAAACTCCTCCATCAGTCCCAGAGGAAGGGGATCTCCTAAAGCAGAAATGTTTTTTTCTCACCACGATTCTTCACATAATTCTGGGTAATCCACCAGCTGGACATGGCAGTGATTATTTCCTCCTTGTAATGTTTCCAGCAAATAACATCCAGTGCACATGGCTTTTTTCTCTGGGTGTAATAGTGATAGTCCTCTGTTAGGGAATTGTGCAGCAGGTTTCCAAATAAACTCAAGAGACATTAAGGCAAATTTGTAGTTTTATATAAATAAATGTATTTAATATTTATATTTACAGCAAACAAGATAGTCAGGAACATCCTGAGGTAAATCCAAATACATACGGAGCACACAGAAGGAAAATAGCGGGGGAAATGGGAAACGCCGCCCCCCGCTTTACACCTACAGGAACCAATCATAGCATAGATTGCCTCATGCAGGAGCCAGCACTCAACAACTGCTCTATTCTTGCCCATTGTACAATTTTACTGTTTCAATTTGTTTTAAACCAAATTGTTTCACAAGATCTTTGTGTTTTTGTATACTTAATGGTTTTGTCATGAGGTCACCTAAATTATTTTCTGCTGGACAATAAATTATAATTTATAATAATAATAATAATCATCTATATATAATAATAAATTATATATCTATTACATTTTCTTTTTCTGCTTCTCTGACAAGACATACCCTCCTTGTAATATTTTTATTCCTACTCAGATGAATTATTGCAGGAACCGGATATGTCTAATCTAACATAGAGAAGGATTAGGGATGACATCATAGCAGTCTTTAAATATCTGAGGGTCTGACACAGAAAAAAGGTGGTGGATCTATTGTCCAATGTGCCTGAGAGCAGGATAAAAAGTAGCAGAGGGAGACATTAAAAAGACATCCAACCTAGAATCAAGGAGAAATTTCCTTTCAGTGCGAATCAGTGGAAACTTTTTGCCTCTAGAAGTTGTGGGTGCTCCATCAATGGGGTTTAAAAGAGGAGACTGGACAGCCATTTGTCTGGACAGGTACTATAGGATCTCCTGCTTGGAGAGTTGGTCTCTTCCAACTCTTCTTATGTAATTCTGTAAGAGCTTCCTAAACATTTAGGACTCAACACATTCCTAACCTTCACAAGGTATTTAGTGTCACATTTCACATGGCTCAGTTGCAAAGGTAGGTTGCTAGGAATAGAAAACGACTTGATAGCATTTAATCAGTGAAAACCTCCTACAAACA